>CM068370.1:8232067-8461996 GCA_034769895.1 Magicicada septendecula
CTTTTGTTGCACAATGTTTCAATTAATTACTTTACTCTTCAGCTTCTCCAGTTCCAAGTTTTATGAAATTTCACTAGTTCCACTTTCGGACACTAACTTTCCAGCCTTTTTGCAAAGTCTCGGATTGTGTTTGGTGTTTACGCTTTGTGTAAATGTTAATATTTACAATGTAGGTTATTAGTCTTAATTGAAGTTGACAGGTGATGTAAACGTTATAAAAGAACTGTTACGGCAGTCGCACGAATCGTCGTGTTGTGTAGTGCAAACAGGGTTGTCTATGTCACTACTTCTCTAGTCTAACTTCTCATTATGGTTTCAATCGTCGTGCTGTATAGTGCAAACAGCGTTGTCTATGTCACTACTTCTCTAGTCTAACTTCTCATTATGGTTTCAATCGTCGTGCTGTATAGTGCAAACAGGGTTGTCTATGTCACTACTTCTCTAGTCTAACTTCTCATTATAGTTTCAATCGTCGTGCTCTATAGTGCAAACAGGGTTGTCTATTTCACTACTTCTCTAGTCTAACGTCTCATTATGGTTTCAATCGTCGTGCTGTATAGTGCAAACAGGGTTGCCTATGTCACTACTTCTCTAGTCTAACTTCTCATTATGGTTCCAATCGTCGTGCTGTATAGTGCAAACAGGGTTGCCTATGTCACTACTTCTCTAGTCTAACTTCTCATTATGGTTTCAATCGTCGTGCTGTATAGTGTAAACAGGGTTGTCTATGTCACTACTTCTCTAGTCTAACTTCTCATTATGGTTTCAATCGTCGTGCTGTATAGTGCAAACAAGGTTGTCTATGTCACTACTTCTCTAGTCTAACTTCTTATTATGGTTTCAATCGTCGTGTTGTATAGTGCAAACAGGGTTGTCTATGTCACTACTTCTCTAGTCTAACTTCTTATTATGGTTTCAATCGTCGTGTTGTATAGTGAAAACAGGGTTGTCTATGTCACTACTTCTCTAGTCTAACTTCTCATTATGGTTTCAATCATCGTGTCGTATAATGCAAACAGGGTTGTCTATGTTACTACTTCTCTAGTCTAACTTCTCATTATGGTTTCAATCGTCGTGCTGTATAGTGCAAACAGGGTTGTCTATGTCACTACTTCTCTAGTATAACTTCTCATTATGGTTTCAATCGTCGTGCTGTATAGTGCAAACAGCGTTGTCTATGTCACTACTTCTCTAGTCTAACTTCTCATTATGGTTTCAATCGTCGTGCTGTATACTGCAAACAGCGTTGTCTATGTCACTACTTCTCTAGTCTAACTTCTCATTATGGTTTCAATCGTCGTGCTGTATAGTGCAAACAGGGTTGTCTATTTCACTACTTCTCTAGTCTAACTTCTCATTATGGTTTCAATCGTCGTGCTGTATAGTGCAAACAGGGTTGTCTATGTCACTACTTCTCTAGTCTAACTTCTCATTATGGTTTCAATCGTCGTGCTGTATAGTGCAAACAGGGTTGTCTATGTCACTACTTCTCTAGTCTAACTTCTCATTATGGTTTCAATCATCGTGCTGTATAGTGCAAACAGGGTTGTCTATGTCACTACTTCTCTAGTCTAACTTCTCATTATGGTTTCAATCGTCGTGCTGTATAGTGCAAACAGGGTTGTCTATGTCACTACTTCTCTAGTCTAACTTCTCATTATGGTTTCAATCGTCGTGCTGTATAGTGCAAACAGGGTTGTCTATGTCACTACTTCTCTAGTCTAACTTCTCATTATGGTTTCAATCGTCGTGCTGTATAGTGCAAACAGGGTTGTCTATGTCATTACTTCTCTAGTCTAACTTCTCATTATGGTTTCAATCGTCGTCCTGTATAGTGCAAACAGCGTTGTCTATGTCACTACTTCTCTAGTCTAACTTCTCATTATGGTTTCAATCGTCGTGCTGTATAGTGCAAACAGGGTTGTCTATGTCACTACTTCTCTAGTCTAACTTCTCATTATGGTTTCAATCGTCGTGCTGTATAGTGCAAACAGGGTTGTCTATGTCACTACTTCTCTAGTCTAACTTCTCATTATGGTTTCAATCGTCGTGCTGTATAGTGCAAACAGGGTTGTCTATGTCACTACTTCTCTAGTCTGACTTCTCATTATGGTTTCAATCGTCGTGCTGTATAGTGCAAACAGGGTTGTCTATGTCACTACTTCTCTAGTCTAACTTCTCATTATAGTTTCAATCGTCGTGCTGTATAGTGCAGACAGGGTTGTCTATGTCACTACTTCTCTAGTCTAACTTCTCATTATAGTTTCAATCGTCGTGCTGTATAGTGCAGACAGGGTTGTCTATGTCACTACTTCTCTAGTCTAACTTCTCATTATGGTTTCAATCGTCTTTTCACAGACAAACTGGCAGTTTCTTTTCTTTAATTAGGAAAAGTGAGGAGATTTTGTTATTGAATTTTTATTAAAAAATGCAGTTTAACAAAAAATTTAAGTCGCTTAAAATATTTAAGCAACATCCTTAAAATGCAAAGGGATAATAATTTGCCTTTTTTGTTTATAAGGTTATCTGCGATACCAGCAATTTCTCTATGTAGGTTGTTTAAGTAACTGACCTTTCTAGTAAATATAACCGGACATACGTTACTAATAAATAACTAAATAAATGCATAATGGACGTATACCTATTAGGTATACACTACTTTCAGGATGGAACAAAACCGACCCTAGGAGCCGGATATGAGCCTAGTAGCGGGACTCTATAAACTCTCTCATACCCCTAAGTTTAAACGACAGCCTCCTCACATACTGTATAGGATATCGTTAAAATTATTAAAAATTGGCGCTATGAATTAGAATGTAAACTGACCAAAACACTTTGTAATTATTATCGTCAAAATAAAATAAAATAATTAGGACGACGTATGTTTAACATTTAACCAGAAGATATATTGATGGACAGATTAGAAAACTATAAGCGAAATCTATGACTTATGTTACTTAAGAGTCATCAGCAATACTCTGAACTCATAATGTATCATCATCAATATTGAATCTGTTCAAAGACAGGTTTCATCTGAACTGTACTCTCCATGTTGTTTTATCCTCTGCCGTACTATTCTCCACATCATCAGATCCACCAAAACATAATATCTCTCTCTTCCCCGCCATACCTCACCTTCTACCTCTTCTTCTATCAATAACTTCTGTAGACAGTTCTTTCTCAAAATGTCACCAATCCAGTTTGAATTTTTCTCTCTTATAGCTCTTATAACACTGCTCTTTTTATTTAGTCTCCTAAGCACTTCTTTATCCGTCACCTTTCCGTCTCAGCTAATCTTTTCCATCATTGGCAACAACCAAATTTCAGAGCTTTCCAGATACTTCTTTTCTCTCTTTCAAGTCGTCCACGTATCCAGGTCATACATTACAATGCCTCATATAAAAGACTTTGCGAATCTCGTCTCTATAACTTCACATCAGTTCCTCTTGTAACCAATAGATATCTTACTGTATTAAACGCTATCATTCCAAGCGCAATTTTACTCCTAACATCCTCAGTACAACTTCCATTCCAAGTTAGTCCCACGGTACGTGAATGAACCTACTTGTTCCAACTTTTGATCTTCCACCATCAAATGTTCTTTGTTCTTTACTTCTGTCCTAAGCTTACACGGCCGATGTCAATATTTCCAAAATTATCAAATACCGGGCTGTTAGGCCGCGGTCGGTTGCTGTGGTGAATTCTCGACATCATCGTCGCCAACGTTTCGTATCCCTCCTCGGGGATCTTCTTCAGGCCGCAAAAAGCGACGGAACGTACAAAAACATTTACGGCAGATCTTCGGCCGAACGATACCCGACACTTGTTTTCTTCTTTCTTTATTTCAGTATTCTTTTTTTATAGATTCATGAAATACGTAGATTGTCTCGTATAATATAAAATAACTAGGGGAATACCCGTGCTTCGCTACGGAGTTTCACGTTGTACGTAATGAAAATGTTAGTTTAATTAATAAAGTTCAATTAAAGTAGGTTTCTTAAAAATAAATAGCTGTTGCCCACGACTTCGTTCGCGTGGTCTCCAATTTAATGCGATAATATATTTAGAACAGAATCTATTCTATTGGGTTGCCATAGTAACCAAATCTAATAGATTTTTAAGACCCCAAAGGACCCCCCAGAGGATCGTATCGAAAAAACACCTGTCCTATGTTGGTTCTCCCGTTGCATAAAATATTTGTGCCAAGTTTGGTTGAAATCGGTCCAGTGGTTTAGGAGAAGATGTGGAAGACCCCAAGGAACCCCCAAAAGGACCCCATCGAAAAAACACCTATCCCATGTTGGTTCTCCCTTTGCGTAAAATATTTGTGCCAAGTTTGGTTGAAATCGGTCGAGTGGTTTAGGAGGAGATGTGGAAGACCCCAAAGAACCCCTCAAAGGACCCCATCGAAAAAACACCACTAATTCAGAAACCTTCGCGGGCGTGCGCACAACAACTCACCGATGTTTCATCGCAATCGGATGAATGGTATAGGAACGCATACGGGACAAACAAAGAAACATTCATTGTTATAAATAATAAAAAATTCCTGGAACTCGATCGCAGCGCCACCTACCGGGTCCAATTGTGAATCTAAACAATCCAGGGACCCACTCAAACAAACACACAAAATTTCATCAAAATCGGTACAGCCGTTTAGGAGGAGTTCAGTGACATACACACGTACAGAAGAATTATATATATAAAGAAGATGCGCTGAGTTTGATCCCCCCTGTGGGTTACTGACATGTCATCTGACAGCAAATTACATGTAACATGGTATTGCATTTTGTCTCGTCTCACAAAGAATTTAATTGTACAAAGGAAATAACTACATTTTGATCTTTTTTTTACTTTGTTATATGTGAACGTCCATATAGTGACTTATCAATGTGTCATATAAATGATCTTGTTATTGTGTTTTTTTTGTGTATGTGTTTTATATTCATTGTCGTATAGGAGTGCCCTACAAGGAACGAAGATTGGTCCAAAATCTTTACAAGCACGAGACAGGCATAGTTCGATGTGGAAACCATCAAGAGGAGGTAAACATTGAGAAAGGAGTAAGACAGGGATGTTCTCTGTCTCCATGTTTGTTTAATTTGTACGTCCAAGAAGCGATCGATACAGTAAGAGAAGACACCCATCTCTGAGTAAACGCACACGGGGAAAAGTGGACATACTCAGGTTTGCAGATGACATAGCAGTGACTGCAGAGAACAACGAAGATCTTCAAAAGATTCTTGACACAATGGATCAAGTAATGAAGAATGAATCAATATGAAAATAAATGAACAAAAGACCAAAGTCCTAGTCTGCAGTCGGAAGGAAGAAGATCCAGTCAGAATAACTCTTGGAAATAATGTTCTTCAGGCAGCTAAAGAATATAACTATATAGGAAGTAAAATCACAAGTGATGGACGTAGCAGTAAGGAAATTATAAGCAGAATTAAGCAGGTTAAATTGCTTTCAACATACAGAAAAACCTCTTCACTTCAAACACTATCAGCCTAAAAAGAAGAAAGAATCTAGTAAAGGCATACTTGTGGAGTGTTTCCCTATACGGGAATGAATCTTGGGCAATTGGAAAAAGTGACAAGAAAAGACTCCAAGCATTTGAAACCTGGTGCTACAGAAGAATTTTCAAGATAAGCTGGAAGGAGAAGATAACGAATGAAGAAGTTTTTAGAAGTGCTCAGGAGGAGAAGAGCTTTCTACGAAATTTAAAAGGCAGAAGAGTTAAGTTTATAAGGCATATACTACTACACAATGGGTTTATTAAGAGAATAATAGAGGGAACAATAAGGGAAGAATCACAGAGGACGACCCCGTTTAGACTGTATGAAACAGCTTATGGTCGATATAAATTGCACATCATCTTGTGGTTGAAACGAAAAGCAAAGAAGCGTGAAGAATGGCGAGCTACTGCCAACCAGCCTATGGGCTGCTAACCTAGAAGAGAGAGAGTTGTCATTAGTGACGCCTGTGAGATAGGCAACAGGCGCAGAAGTAGTGTTATGTTGGTCACGTATTTTTGTGAATGGCTGGGCGTCCCCGTCGTTGTGAAATGTTCGCGCGGTCTCTGGAGCTAATGTGGCTCTTCAAATCTGCCGATTATACTACAAGATACTGTACATTTTCCTCGATGTTCTGATTCTGTAGCTATAAATACTAGTGTGTAGCTATAAACAGTAGGTATAAATCTGTTTGATGCTCGAAACACATTCCTAGTAACAAAAAAAAAAATCTTGATTGTAAACTAACAATTGACTAAATATTATTCTCGTATATTTTTAAAATGTTTATTTAATATTTTATCAAAATTGTATTTATAATAGTCCTCTTAATAATATAACGTCATACTTGTACTCGTCATGTGTATAAATTATTTTTCTATTCCCTTATGAAACTTTACGTGATGACAATAAATTGAGTAAACCAAATGATAATACTTCAAAAAGCTTTCAACTTCTGAAAAATGCATTTTTCCATCCAATTTATGATCTGTTCTGTATATTATTATATAAAATTATATGTATTATTTAATTTTTCATTTTTTCAAAAAAATAGTTAAAAATTTAAATTAATTAAATAAATTATTTAAAAAATAAGTAAACAAATAAAATAATAATAATAATTGCTCCATGTGTACCACCGAAGTAGCTTAGAAGGCAGGGTAGGCTGGCTTATGCGAGCCGTACGGCATACAAGGAAGGCAGTGTAGCCAACACTACGCTTCAGCCGCCCATTATTATCCCCCGGTACTCATTTTTAACAGGCTGAGTCGACGGGGGGGGGTTACAAAATGCACCTTGATTTTTATGGTGCGGGCCCGGGAATAACAAATAAAATTAAAAATTAAGATATTAAAACAACAAACAAACAACAATGGAAAGAACACTTAGAGAGAATGGCAGATTCCAGACTGGCCAAACAAGTCTGGAAATACAAACCTAGGACACAGGTGTGTGGGTGGACCCAGGAAGGCTGACGGCTGGAGGATTTTTGCTGCTGAACAGGCAGTACATTGGCTAGGCCGTGTTGTGTAGATGTCGATGTTGAGATGTATTAATTTCTGTGTTATATGTTAACAATGTGCTTGTAACTTACAGTTACTGACAATACTCAACCAAATTTAGTAAAGAAAAATATATATTATATAGTTACATTATAAATTTATAATAATATAACTGATTAAGTTTATACGATTGTATCTGTGCCAAATTGAAAAACAGAGCTATCAATGGCAATTGAACGGCAAAGGGGTGTTGGTTGCAAAAACCATTTTCGCTAAATTGGTTTGCAATGCAACCAACGGGATCGAAACGCTTAACCCTCGGCACTAAATACTGTCCGACGTTGATAGGGGTCAATTTAAATTTGTTGAGGATAAACTTTGGTGTCCTTTACCGTCACTCGTTGTTTTCCCGAATTACGTAACAAAATTATGTAGTGTACTTTTAACTGAGTTGGATACTAGATGAAGTTAAATCTCATTGCTACACAGTCCTATGTACACAGTCAGTCCTCAGTCCTCTCTCTCTCTCTCTCTCTCTCTCTCTCTCTCTCTCTCTCTCTCTCTCTCTCTCTCTCTCTCTCTCTCTCTCTCTGCAATACCAACTTCTATTTCTGCCTATACTCTTTCTCTCTCTTGTGGCACTACAGCCCTTGTTGGGCCCTGGCCTCCTTCAATTTTTCCTCCCATTCCCTTCTGTCGGTAGCCATTCTCCTCCAGGAACGCACTTTCAGTATTTCTTTCACATCCTCATCCACCTCGTCCTCCCATCTTCTCCTCGGTCTTCCCTCTGGTCATTTCCCAGTGGTCTTTTTAATTGTTTTCGTGGTATTATGTCTTCCCCCATCCTGGCTACATGACCAGCCCACCTTAAACGCTGTAGTTTTATGTGTTGTGTTAGCGGTGGTTCTTTATACATTTGATACAATTCAAAGTTATATCTTATTCTCCAGCCGTATACCTCATTAACTGGTCCCAGGATATTTCCTAATACTTTTCTTTCAAAGATACCAAGAGTGTTTGCTGCTTTGGAGTTCAGGATACAGGTTTCGCAGCCGTAGGTTAGGATGGGTCTTATTATTGATTTGTATATCCTTAGTTTCTTGTTTGTCTATACCCTTTAATCAGTTTGAATTTGTGGTAAACTCCGTGTATGCGTGTACGCTGCCGGATATCCGTGTTAGTTTTAATTTCTCAGTTTGCCTAACAATGTAATGTTACAACAATTGTGTGGAACGTCTCAAACCTGGTGCAGGAACTCCCAAAAACTGGTCAAAATATCAAAGCGTTTTTAATTTGGTATGGCGTGATTATGAATTCGAAATTGAAAACAAAATGACGGAACTACAATGGCGAATATGGTTGTTGAGAACACGTTTAATTTTTATGAAAACAAAATACAGGATACATTGTTTCATCTTTCTCTTCTCTTCTTTAGCTCTACAGCCTAACGTGAGCCCTGGCTTCCAACATCAATCTTCCGAGGCTTGGTTGTTGGTTTCATAAAAGTTTTATTTTTGCTTGACCGGGATGTTAACCCCCAACCTGGAGGGCCAGGCGATTTTTTGTACGGTTTTTCTTCCCTAGCCTTTGGAGAGCCAACTCCTAGCTGCAAGGCAGCAGTGTTACAGCCGACTAAATCAAAAACAGATTCCAGCCTGTAATATTCCAAAGATAAGCTGGTGCAGGGTCATTTCCCTTACGCCTTAACTTGGTACTGATGCTTACTACTGCCTTCCACCAGGATCGACTAGCCGCTCTACAACAGTACTGTTCTGCATCAACAGGGTCACCTCTTGTAGTATTTGGTACTTCATCACGCAGTACTGTCTTGGCTGGAGAGAGGCTAACGGTTCCTTTGGGAGCTAACATCGCTTCACCCAACCCTGGGAATTTGTGAGGACCAGTGCCCACTCAACCCGGTACCTCTCCAAATTCCCTCGACCGCTCATTGCTTGATCATGATCGTTTATTATCTATTTTAAATTAAATAAAATAGTTAAATTTATCATAAAATAGGCCTACTCAAAGAATTATATTTAAATAACTAAAACTACACAAGCTATAACTAAAACTATATACATTTAAATAGCTATAAACTACAATATATTCTGAATTTAAACTTAATTTCTAAATACTCACAGAATTAATCTGTACTCCAGTTACAATTATTCACAATCCATTACACACTTGACTCAAAACATGTGGAATGATGACAATCAATTAGGTTATAATACTGCCAAATATCTTATGTTTGACCTTGCCAGACTGTTACTGCGAAATAACCTGAGCCAACTTATCTAAGTCCTAAACACATTCTTACTAGGCTGACTGATACTACTATCAGTGTAATAGTAAACTGATAATATTATGTAATATATTATTATATAATATATTGCGATAGAACACAGGATCATGATAAGCAATGAACTATGTCTTATGTATGGATGACGAACATTCTCATGTTTAAATTTTTTTCTTGTTCAAATTGTTTTTTTAGCTATAATTTTTGTATTGTATTACCGATAAAAATTTAGAATAGGTCAAACTGTTAAAAATTGTATTCGTCATTTTTCTATGTAATGTGTTTGTGAAAATGTGCGCGGGTGCGCGAGTTATTAACATTTTTTCTATTGTGTCCGTTATAATTATCCGATTTACATGAGACTTGAACAAGACATAAAATTTAATATTAGCTACAATTTCCCTATATTCTGTGATCTTCAAATAACTGTTAAGTGTGAATTTTTTGTATATGAAATCTCTATTTAAAACTCACTCAGGCGTGAAGTAATAAAATCCCAGCTAATTATCTGTGCAGACTTTGCCAATTTCATGCAAAGCGTTGCATGAAGAACTATTAGTGCCGTGTGCATAAGTTATCATGTGACCGATATTTGGCCAATTAGAACGCAGTAAAATCATTGAAAATTGTCTTTTGCCATGAGCAGATCAAGTTAGTTCATCCTGATCATTCGTCTACTAAACGTGCGTGCCGCGTTCAAGAAGTTTCTCTTGCGTGATCACGTAAACAGTGTGAAAGGTGTAAGAAAACTTGGAACTCTGTGTGAGTACCCAAGTAATTCAGTTTTAATAAATAATATTGTGATTTACAAGTATCCGTGTTAGTCAAAATATCCGTGTTAGGGAGATCTACTGACCGCGGTAGATCTGTGTGACGCGAGGACACTTGAAGACGTGCCGGAAGGTGTACGCCTATACACCGTTTTTCATTAAACACCAACGTTACACCTTGAGATACGTAAATAAACTATATCAATATTAAAACATTTTAAAAACCATTAACAATCATAATCAGTGTTATCGCAGCGAGGCCGTATTGCAGTTCGTCGAGCAAGTTCAGCGTGTGTATCATCAGGACACCATCCCAGCAGAATCCACGAGGGAAGGACACGTGAGTTATACGCATCGCCATCAGCCATCTCGCCGCATCAAATTGGAATATCTTCACTCAAGTAACAAATTCAGATCTGAACTTTATATAAACTATTTTCAAACAATATTTCAAAATTCATAAAATTTGTGTATGTTTAAAAATATATCGTATGAACTATTATTCAATTGGTGTGCAATAAATAATTATAATACTTCCAATATAGACTTGTTGATTTATAAAACACACACCATATTCCTATGCGCAAGAATTAATTCAATTGTGTTGTCGCAATATATAATTATACATAATTATATATATAATATTATATAATTATATAATATATAATAGTATACAAGACAACGCACGTTTGCAGATCATTCTTCGCAGAATTACGTAACAGTCTGTCTAGATAATTAGATAATTCGAGATGCTCCTTCAACACGCTTCTAGACTTTTCTACCGGCATCTAGGCCCGCTGTGTCACTGGTATGCAAGGGGAATCAGCCGGTGAAGAAGAAGAAGAAGAAGAAGAAGAAGAAGAAGAAGAAGAAGAAGAAGAAGAAGAAGTTAGATGAAATTTTGACAAATTGAAAGCACGATGATGCTACAAAATAACGCTGTTCCTCTAATTTGTGAGACGTAAAACAAACCTCACTCACACACGCACACAAGTGTGTCGCAGTAATTAAAACTGTCACGGTGTGAAGTACATGTAACTAGGTGTGACAGAAATAGGCCAAGTGTCTCAAACTCATGACGTCTGTGTGTTTCCTTCCAACTTGTTGACTTCTCACTGCCTTCGCTATATTAAAAGTAATGAATGCGGTTAGATGATGACACCAGTGCACTTGACCCTGTCCACGTGGAACGATTTCATGTTAACATTTAAATATATGTTAACAAGAAATTATTAGGTTTATTAAATTATGTTAACACGTACGAAGTGACAAAATCAAAATAAACTAATACTAAAACAAAGTAATGGCATAGGCCCGGCAGTGTTTCCTGAACAGTTATCTGCGCCGACACAATGCATGAATTGCCCACCTCCTCCGTCTAGTATAGCTAACTTGTCTAAAGAGGGGAGAGGAGAGACAACGCGATAACAGTACACCGTCTCACTCATGTACTACCTCTGTCTCTGTCACACACATGCTTCTATTGTTCTCACCAGTCCTGTTGCAGCCGATGTTCACACTATGAAACACTGTACAAGACTGTTGTACGCATGTGCGAAATGACTGGAAATTTTGTTAGCCTCGCAACGAGGTATTTGTCTACTGCGCATCGAAACCTGAGTGTTCAATTTACATCGACCTGCATCTAATAATGCTATCATAACGGCTGTGAATAACACATGCGTACCTGTACTGCAGAGAATGGACCTAGCACCATCGCTTTACCTCGATCTTTGATAGATCATACCTGGCTCCGAAAACTCTTTTTTACACCTAATTTGCCAGTGTCTCCGCAAACCGCATGTGCTTACCAGGAAAAGTCCCCTCTCTCCTCTCCTCGTGCATTGGATACATCAACGAGCAGGTTGGAGAATAACGCACTTTGCCGCTGTGACATGTACAAACATAAACTGTTGGTACAAGCAGGGGCGAACCTAGGATTTCATTTCGGGGGAGGGGGGAGTTTTTTTAGGCAGATATCGTTTTCTTAGAGTATTGTTTTTTATCATATTATAACGAAAATCTTACCAACAAATTAAAACTAATGGCCAAATAGTTGCTGTAATTCACTAATTTCATTAAAATCAATTAAAAACATACATCAGATAAGGTTCGAATCGGATATATGTTTATTGTATGTTTCATTTTTAAAAATCCAAAAATTTAATAAATTTGGTCAAATAAAGCGCGTTAATTACGCAATTACATAGGGTAACACTAGAACTGTTCGACTTTTAACGTCACGTGACTGCAAAAATCGTCGTATGCGCACTGGCCTGTCTTTTTTGTATGCCTCGGTTTACGGCCAACTAGCGGGTAAAAGCAAACAATCCCTTCGTTGCGGAATTAAAAAAATCAGCTGTCACAGCGCAAGCGTAGTGTAAAGCATATGAATCATATGTTTCAAGTTGCTGCTTGTAACCAGCGGAAAATCGTGTTCTCCTACACTTTTTCAAATCGACTTCTTTTCATTTCTCACCATTTCTTTCAAAATCTGTTATATTTATTATTGAGTATAAAGCCAATTATTGTAAATTATTGAAACTTGTTATTGACCTGAACAGTAATTTTTTTAAATTGACTAAACTTGTAAGTCAATTACATTTCAAAAAACACAACCAGTTTTAAATTGTTTGCTCCAATATTTTTAAATACTTTTTTCGAATTTCGGGAGAGATATGTCCCCCATATTCCCCCTAGGTTTGCTCCTGGGTGAAGACATAATATTGCCCAGCGGGGGCCTCGGTTTCTGTATCCAGACAAGCGGACGGGGGGAGAACAAACAACCAGGTACAGACCAGTGGCGGCCGGTGAGTTCTGAGGAAGGGGAGGCTACGTGATGTCTGATTTTTACAGCATACACGTTTTATTAGAAATATACTTTAAATATAGTAATATATACTATAAATATACTGTTAAATATACTATAAATATATCTTTAACAGGATAATCCTTAGATTAACTTACTTTTGTTCTAGCAAAGAAGTAAACTTCTGAGCAGCGCCGGATTTAGGGTGTGCGGGAGGTTGTGGTGCGGGCCCCCTACTTTTCAGTCGTGACAAATTTTGGGGAACAGATTTTTTTTATAAGCTTATGTAAAATGTACTAAATTTAAGTCTGGGTAAAAAGTGTATAGAGGAATAATAAATTAACTCTACTAGGACAATAAGACGAAATAGCTTTTATTACAGTTAGAAATGCTTTAACAATGAAATAATAAACATAATAATTAGCACCAACTAAACTGTAACTTAAGTACAATTGGATAACTCAGTTCTCAGCTGTAACTAAAAACATGTGAAAAAGGATTTAATTCATTTTAAAGTTGCAACCCATTTGGTTATTTTTATGTTTTTAAAGTTCAAAGGTAATTTGAGTATGACTGGATAACTTAAAGGTCACTTAAATATAAATAGAATATTCATTTATTTTTTTTACAATAATTTTATTTTAATTTTTATGTGTGGTGCGGGCTCCTAGGCTGCATCCTAGTCAGCCTACCCTTAAATCCGGCCCTGATTCTGAGTAGAAATATGTTTTGTAAGCTGCGATGAATTTATTTGTACGCCTACAGCAAATTCAGTTAGCGGCCATTCTTACTTGGAAAATTGTCGATAACGTCATCATGTCATGTCGGTCGACTTCTCAATTTTCAGAGGATTCCCTTTTCAATTGAAGCTAAAGCAATGGCTCTAAGTCGACCTCGATAATGGCCAAGAAGAGATATATAATAATAACAATACACACGCACAAGGAGCACGAGAACGTAAAGACTGCGTAAAAGTATCACACTCTACATTAAACCGTCCTCAGGGGCTAACTCACTCTTTGCCTCCCACGCACGTATACAGATGCAGTACCTGCCGGGCACAGTTCTCACGTAGCTGTACCAGTACTACGGCTCCTACTCAGTCTTCTGCCATTCTGCGCTATTATTGGTAACGGCGCGATTACTTGTTCGCGATTACTTGTTTATTTGTAAGTAATCAGATAATTTAAAATGCCAAAGTGTGATTACATGTTCTGTTATAGTAAAAAATAGAGCCTATTACTAGTTGTTTATATTTTAATATTTTTCTAAATTTTGTTGGGGAGGCTTAGCCTCCCTTGCCTCCACCGATGAGCCGCCGCTGGTACAGACTCCAGCAAGCGCCCGTTACACGGAACGAACGCTGCACGCACGCTTTGTTCCGACTATGTCAGCCCTGATGCCGGATTAACTTCGTGCCCGGAAGGCAGGATGAGGTAAAGTTAGCGGTATAACACCAGCTGTCATCTTCCAGACCCGTAGCCTCAGGCCCACCTGGTGGAGTTCAACCAACTGCGCAGCGACTTACTCTGAACGAAACTCCCCATTCTGAACAGGGGAAGGTAGTAAAACAAACTTTAAATATCTTTTCCTTCTGCTGGTTTAATGTCAACCGCTTTCTTCTTCTTCAGAGGCGCGACAACCCATTACTGAGTCAAGGCCTCCTTTAACAGCCTCCGCCAGTTGTCCCGGTCAAGTGCAGCTGCTCTCTGGTTCCGGGTCTCCAGGATATGGCGCGCATCATAGTTCAAACCGTCTACCCAACGTAGTTTTGGCTACCAACTCTCCTGGTGCCGTAGATCTGTTCTGTGAGTGCCTTTCTGGGTATTTCATTCTTTCCCACTCTGATCACATGTCCAACCCACCTGAGTCTACCAAGTTTTATAACTTTCACAATATCTGGTTCATTCAGAAGAGTGTTCAGTGCTTGGTTGGTCCTCCATTCACCTCCCACACATATTGGACCAAAATCACTGCGGATGATTTTGCGTTCATGAATCAGCAGACTTGACTCAGACTTTCTAGAAATGGTCCAGGTCTCGGAACCATAGGTGAGAACTGGGCGGATCAGTGTTTTATACAGAAGCAGCTTGATGCTCCTGGCAATTTTTCTGCTCTGGAACAGGGCTCTGAGACCAAAGAAGTCCCTATTAGCTGTGGTGACTCTTTGCTTTATTTCTTGTGTTGTTACCCCTTCGCAGTTAACGTGGCATCCTAAATAAACAAAGTTGGTGACTTTTCGAAGGAATAGATGCCAATTTGGACGTGCTCTCCTTCTCTAGCTTCCTGTCCTGTGACCATGTATTTTATCTTGCTTTTGTTTATTATGAGACCCACCCTCCTTGCGGGATCTTCAAGAGCAAGAAAGGCTTCAGTGACTGCTC
Organism: Magicicada septendecula; assembly: GCA_034769895.1. Taxonomy (NCBI): domain Eukaryota; kingdom Metazoa; phylum Arthropoda; class Insecta; order Hemiptera; family Cicadidae; genus Magicicada; species Magicicada septendecula. Next base: position 8,247,351 of record CM068370.1, read on the forward strand.
AAAGGGACCTCCCGATTATATCTAGGTCATCAGCGTATCCTAGGACCTGCACCAACCTGTTGAATACAGTTCCGGAGGAATCTACTCCAGCAAATCTCGTAGCTTTTTCTAAGGCAAGAATAAAGAGGAGGCAAGCAAAAGCATTGCCTTGAAGGAATCCCTTTCCATAGTCAAACTCTCTTGATAAATCATTCTGGATCCTCACCATGTCCTTCACTGTCATAATTGTCATCCTACACAATCTTATTAATTTAAATATAATTAATTCACTACCGACTCGGAACACACCGGTACATTTAGTTAAGTAACGGACACGTCATGGACAAAGAAATCCAAGAACTTATTAATTTCTTTGGTATGCCTAGTTCTTCAAGAGCTGTGTAAAGTTCTTGTCTATCAATGCTCTCGTATGCATCTTTTTCTTCTGCCGGTTTAATGTCAACAGCTTTACATGGCAATAATGGTAACACATCAGGAAGGCACCGTTTTTTTGCATATGGGACAGGATGATAAGAGCGCTTGTATGTAGCAGATGCCAAAACCACTCCGGAAGTTGTGTGCATTAATCTGGAATGCGAAAGAATTTTGAAAATAAAGAATTTTGCCCGAGAGTTTAGCTTACCACAATCTGCACGAAGGCAATCACATTGTTCCCCTATCTGAACTCTGGTCATGGAATACCGACACTAAACTTCGTAAACATACTAACTGAGGAGCGAGAAATTTTTATAAAATCTTAAACTCAAAAAGGGCTTAACGTACTATGGCAACTCCTCAATATTAATTTGTTTTCTACTCAGACTTTCTTAATTCATTCTATGCTGTTTTTCAAGTCCAATCACTAGCGTGGCGTCCATGTAACCGCTGTTGCCGGCGGCAAAAGTACTGGAAATACGAAAAAATAATATTAATTATATTACAGAATAAATACTTTTGTTATTGAATAATTTGAAATCCGAACAATATTAGTAGGGAAACTTGAAGAAAAGCGTAGCATTGCTTTCGAACTGCTGGGCGCTTGCACCGTCTTGTGTTGTCGGCTCAGACATCGGCAATGTTTTACTGCGTACGGTCATTGACCTCGTAGTACCTGTCACTGTACAAACTATGGAGGGGGAAGACACATTCGTCCACCCAATGTGTTGCCGCTGTATAAACCGGTAAAACGCTCAGTTAGCAGCTACGTTCGTTTTCGGAACTGACGTGCAGCAGATACTAAATACCTGTTTGTGTTTTGTTCGTTTAGTCATGTGTTTCTCTGTTTGTCTTTATTATTTTTCATTCGATTATTTGTGTTCTCATTTATTCTGCTTACGTATAATGAGAGTCAGATCCCGTTGAACCGGGACCCTCTTTTTCTCCCAGGAAAAGATAGAAAATATATAAAAAGATATTTTAGCTCTAAAAAGAATAATTTGGCTCTAAAAAAGAACACTTGGTACTAGGAAAAACTATAATTAACTTTTAGCCTAAGTTTCAGGCCTATCACAACCGATAACAGGTGTTATGTACCCACGCCACGCAACTGCATAAAGGGCCTAACCTACTAGGGGCCCCTACTGCTTGCAACTCCTCAATTTTAATTTGTGTCCTACTCGGACTTTCTTACTTCATTCTATGCTGATCTCCAAGTGTAATTATTTTTTGTACCTCCTATACAGCTTCAGTTCCATGTAGCGCACAATGTAAAACAAATATACTTTGTACAAACCTACAAACACACGCGCGCGCACACACACAAAACTTTGCTCGTCTAGTCAAGGCATTAAACTCGAGAAGTTTCTCTTGCACAGAGTGTGGAATCACTTGTTGCAAGCAGTCCGATGTTAACATAAACAGATTGTATTACTATAGCAAAATAGTTGTGAATACTGTACGCTCTGGAGATACGGTGCGAGCAGCTGTTAATGCAACAGCTGTACAACTCTACGCTAAAACTTTTGCGATAAACACTTTGTTATTGCTTGTTACTATCGCGTACGCTACATTTAACTAATGCTTCTTCGTCTACTTCTTCTCTTCAAGGATTAGGTTATATAAACCTGTTCCGGCAACCATCTCATCCTCGGACGACCCACGTCTCTTCTACCAATGGCTTTATAGTTCAGTGCCGCTTTCGGAAATCGATCCTCTGTCATCCTTTGCAGATGATCCTACCATTGTCTTCTGTAAATTGAAACAATTTCATTTATGTCCTTTACTTCGGGTTCTGCTCTGTTATCCTCATTCCTTATTCTATCTTGCAATGTATAATTTAAAGTACTTCGAATAAACTGCATTTCAGCATTCTGAATCTTACCGCTTTCCTTTTTTGTCATGACCCACGCTTCACTAGCATAAATGAACGTGGGTATTGGAATTGTCTTATAAAATTTAATCCCTGTGCTGTGTCTTGTTTTATTTCTAAGATTTCTATGAATCGTACCAAATATTCCTAAATTTATTTATCTTCTCTCTTATATCATATTCTGATTCATAGCGTATTGCACAGCCGAGATATTTGAAACGGCTCACTTGTTCTAAAGTGCTGTTGTTTATAACTATCTTAATCCTCACTGGATATTTACCTTTAAAGGCCATTGTTTTAGTCTTTCTGATTGAAATTGTCAGTGAGTACTCTCTTGCTACTTCTTGTAATTTAAATATAGCTCATTGTAAATCATCCTCATTTCCTTGAATAAAAACTATGTCATCCGTATATAGCAGGGAACCCATACAAATTGATTTGTAAGCTGTATTCACGAAGTCACTCTGGATTTCCATGTTCTCAACATGTCGTCAATGTACACATGTTAGCCATGTTTTTAACTAATGCGATTTTTTAAATGAACAAACACAAACATTTAGTAGTTATAAACTGTAGTACTGGAAATACTGAATCTGTGCTTTCAATCTTCCATTAACTTTAGATAGATTCAAAAATTTGTAGGATCATTCTAATTCAAGTAACTTGAAAATTACATGAACTTTCTGAACAAAACTCATACATAACTATACCATATCCGTTCTTAGTTTAATCATTATGTAAACAAACAGGCGTGACACATCTGGAACGCTATTTATTACTTGAATTAGAGGCGTGACAGCAGTACACACAGGGTACATATAATATTGATACTGTATAAACACGCGTAAATTATAATAATTTGTCCTGACCAAAGTAAAATTTGTGTGACTCTGTGGCAGTGAAATATTTTATAACACCAGTTAATGGCTTTTTTTATTTAAAAATCGCAACAAAACAAACAAGTATAGTTTATTTAAAACGAAAATAGAAGCTGCGATAATTGCCAGTGTACTGAATACTATCAGCTTCTGTCAGAGAGTATTTCAATCCCTTCCATAGGTGTGCGGAAACTTGTATCAACACTTGAGTAAGCGTTATTAATTATAAGCTTGTTCACAACGACGTAAATAATGCAGGTCGATTGCCATAGCTTATCTTCTTCTTCGATTATATGCTCGATACAATGACGCCACTTGTCCGCCGTTTTCATTTACCGCCTTGTCTACCAATTGTTTTATATCAAGCAGCTTATGTATGTTGAGTTGTGACAGGCTACATATCCTTTCAACTGGCTCCATATTACTTCAATAAGATTAAATAAGGAGGAAGTCTTAAAACGACGTCTTTAAGTAGTTAGACAACACTCACATGATTGTACAAACATTCAGCACGTGCGCGTAATACATTACTGTGTGAACAGCGTCAACGATACGGCAGGAACTGAATATTATGAGTATACTCGACATGATCGCCCAGCATCGGCTGAATTGGTGGGAACATCTTTGCCGAATGGATGAGTGCCGCATCCCCAAACAACTATGGAACTATAAGCCGAGGGGACGGAGAGGTGTGGGACGTCCGAGGAAGCGCTGGAGTGACCAACTGTAATCTTTGCCTGTTTGAGACTGGAACAAACCATCCTTGGTTTAATCCTTGAAGATGATGATGCCCGTAATCTGTCAATGCCCGTGACCGTAGCGTGTCAGATTTGCCACGTGGGTTTGTTTACATCAGAATTGAACTAACAACGGAAATAGTATCGGGTACTATCCCTCCGTGCTGACCTCCGTTGTAATATCTTTACCCTTGACGTTTCAATCCCTAGAATGTTGGATCGTCCTCAGAAACTGTAAGTGCCGGTTGAAAGACCCAGCAACCAGGTCGGTTGAAAGAACTTCAACAGTGTCTTTCAACCGCTACTCCCAGCTTGCGAGAACGATCTAGTGACTGAAACGCCAACTGTAAAGGCATTACGATGGAGGCAATTAGAGTAGAAGGTTTACTTGATAGAATTCTCCAGTCACTTAGGAGTTTTAAAGAACTGCCTACACGTACAAGCCTATAAATACATTTTATTGTTACTGTTTGATTATCTGGAAAGTCGTTTATACCAGAATGCATGAATTCACAGATCGTTCTGGACAACGTGTGCTTCACGGTATAAACATTTTAAAATATACGTGGATGCTTTTAGCGAAAAGTTAAATCTGGCACTCAAGGCCACCAAACAAAAAGAAGCCTAGGGGCGTATTTAGGGGGGGGGGACGAACAGAACCAGATCTCTTTCAGAGGGTCAAAAAAGTTACTGCTGTTTGGTGGCTTTTGTCCAATACACTTTCTGACATTAACTCGGCTATATACCAGATACCGAGTTTTTCACTGAACTCAATCTGGGCATTGAATTTTTGGCTAACAGTTAGAAGCTCTAAAATGATTTATAACCATTCACATCATCATCATCATCATCATCATCATCATCATCATCATCATCTTCACAACATGGTACAGGCAAGGTGCAGGCAGCACCTTCATAGGTTCCGCTTTCAAAGATCCTCCAGCCATCTCTTTCTCTGTCTACCCACAACACACCTGTGTCCTCCTGTAGGTTTGTACTTCCAAACTTGTTTGGAATCTGACATTCTTTGTAAGTGTTCTTTCCACCGTTGTTTGTAATCTTTTAATTTTTCATCAAGTTAAAAACTTTTAACTCTTCTCTTATGGGCTCATTCCTTATGCGGTTAGGTTTAGAACACCTTTTAAGTAAATATTCACAATCTGGACAAATTTTGGCATGTATGTAATCAGGTCACAACCAGAATATTGCCGAGTGGACAAGTGGCCCCTTTCTCCCCCAAATTCTTGCCTATGTTCTGTCATATGACTGTTCTCAACTCTTGGGTTTATATAACAAACACTTTATTTCTTCCAACACTATTAAATTAACAAAAATACAATCATAATATGGAAAACAAATTCACATTTTGTATCCATTAAGTATTTTTATCAACAACTGGTTTCACAGAATGTCTCCTCTGGTCAGGTGTTTTAATCGAGGAACGTCTTTTCTTTTCCTTTATTGCTAATGATGATGATTTTCGTCTGGAACCACTTCTGACTGTTTGCCTGGATCCACCACTAACAGTCGCAAAGGTAGTTTCGCCTGTACCATCGTCAGTGCTATCTGTAACGAAAGTAATGCTAAACATTATTATCACTAAACTATATTAGCACGGAAATCACCTGGACCTCTGTAAAACGCAGATATGAGGTGATGTTATATCAAGAAGTTACTTGACTGTACTGAACAGTATACTGGTGGTAATTGTTCCCAAACCAACTCTGTCAAGTTTAATCTTATTGCATAAACATGTTCAGTCTAGAGAAAATATTTTACAACCTCGTCTCACTGCCCGTCTATAGTGGCCGATAAATTCAAACAATGGGCATGCATAAATTTTTGTATTAATCTACAGAAATCAAGTACTGAAACTTTTGAAATATTTCGTAAGACTTTTTGAAGAACACTCATTGGGTCAAACACAGATTTTTGAATGGTATGCTCGTTTTAAGGCCAATAGAATGTCACTTGCAAGACAAAATACATGGTCACAGGACAGAAAGCTGCAGAAGTAAAGCACGTCCAAATTGGGATCTATTCCTTCGAAAAAGTCAACAACTTTGATTATTTAGGATGCCAAGTTAACTCCGATGGGGAAGCAAGAGAAGTAACAAAGCGAAGAATCACCTCAGCTAATACTATAAGAGCAGAACAATTGCCAGGAACATCAAGCTGCTTCTGTATAAAACACTGATCCGCCCAGTTCTCACCTGTGGTTCTGAGACCTGAACCATTTCTAGAAGGTCTGAGTCAAGCCTGCTGGTTCATGAATGCAAGATCCTCAGCAGAATTTTTGGTCCAATATGTGTAGGAGTTGAATGGAGGAAAAGGACCAATCAAGAACTGAACACTCTTCTGAACGAACCAGATATTGTGAAAATTATAAAACTTGGTAGACTCAGGTGGGCTTGACATGTGATCAGAATGGGGGATAATGAAATACCCAGAAAGGCACTCACAGAATAGATCTATGGTATCAGGAGAGCTGGTAGACCCAAACTATGTAGGAAAGATTGTGTGAACTATGATGCGCGCCATATCCTTGGCACCTGGAACTGGAGAGCAGCTGCACTTGACCGGGACATCTGTCAGAGGCTGTTAAAGGAGGCCTTGACTCAGTAATTGGTTGTCGCACCGCTGAAGAAGAAGAAGAAGAAGAAGAAGAAGAATGCCACTTGAATACGGTGACTGTTTAGGACAACCTTTCACAAGCAAAAAAAAACATCTGAAAATGTGAAAAAAAATCACAAAATCGTCGACAAGGACTGCTGCCAAAGAATTCATGACTTGTGTGACATTGTTGAAATTGGTAGTGGGGCCTGTCAAGAAGTTTTAACCGAAATTTAGATATGACTTGTGTTAAGTAATCAGTGCAAATATAATATTATTTTGTGTTCAAAATTCTAAAAGGGCTTTCAGTGAGTACTTAAAACTTTAATAATTATTGTTGGTTACTTCTTTTGAATGACTTATTTGAAACGACGATATCTGAACGACTTCTCCTGACCAGACTAAAACAAATAGTGCCCTTTAGGTAACTGATCCCTGAACACCAATTTGGGTTCAGAGAAAAACATTCTACAGTGCAGCAATGCCACAGAATAGTGAACAAAATTAGGGATACCCTGGAAAAGAAGACGATGTGCGCAGCTGTCTTCCTGGATATTCAGCAGGTTTTTGATAAAGTCTGGCATGAGGGCTTTCTGTACAAGCTGAAGAAACAACTTCCTGATCAACTATATTTACTGTTGAAATCATATGTGCAAGATAGTCACTTCCAAATCAAAATCAAAGACACTGTGTCAGTAATCTCTCCTATAAAGTCGGGAGTGCCTCAGGGCAGCGTTCTGGGGCCATACTTATATCTTATATTTACTGCCGACCTACCTGTGACAGACTACACTACCACCGCCACCTTCGCTGATGATACCGCTATCCTCGCAGTAGATCCCAACCCGGAACGAGCCTCTGAGAAACTGCAAAGCCATCTTTACCTCCTGCAAGATTGGTTCCAGCTGTGGAGGATCCGAGTTAATTCTGCAAAATCGACTCAAATAACCTTCACCATGAAACGTAGCTCTTGTCCACAAGTCACCATAAATGATGCCCCCATACCTATAAAATCAGACGTTAAATACCTGGGGCTGCATTTGGACGACAAATTAACATGGAAAGCCCACATTCAGGCTAAGAAACAACAACTCAACTTAAAAGCTAGGCAAATGTACTGGCTCGTAGGTAGAAAATCTCAACTATCTCTCGCAAACAAAGTCATCATATATAAAGCTGTGCTCAGACCAATCTGGACTTACGGTATAGAATTGTGGGGCTGCTCTAAACCTTCCATCACAAAGATTCTGCAGACAGTTCAGTCAAAAATCTTGCGTTGCATAACGAATGCTCCCTGGTTCATCTCTAATTATACTCTTCACAAAGACCTCAACATTCCATACATTTCTGATGTCATCAAGATGCACGCCGCTAAGTACAGGAACCGCAACATAGGACACAGCAATAACCTGATCAACGAGCTCCTCAATCCATCACTGGATGTAAGAAGGCTGAAGAGACAGTGGCCAGATGACCTGACCCGGTAAACGTGGTAATCATCGCTGGATGGTTCCCACCTCAAGTGACGACGTATACATCACTTTTACTTATTACTCTGTGAAATGAGTAAAAAAAAAAAAAAAAAAAAAATATTAGATATGCTTCATGTTGCTACAAAGTTTATCCCACAGATCTTGTCATTCGTTCGAAAGTAGTGGATGTGTTGATGTGTCCTGTGACATGATTAACAACGATCCCACTGTCTTCTCTATGGCCATAACTGAAGATTCAAGTTGGTTTCAAGCCTTTTATCCAGTGGGAAAACAACAGTCATTGTAGTAGATGAGCCCACACTGATCAAGAGCAAAGAAGAGGCGCAGCAGCAGGCAGGAGCGGAACAAACTGTATGCTCGTCATGTTCTTTGACATCAAAGGCATTGATGAAAGTATTATTATCATCCGGGCTGTTAGGCCATGGTCCACAGTTCTCGTCGTTATCGACAAACGTTTCAGCCCAACCATCGGCCGCCATTATCAGCGTCCAGATTGCCACGGTGTTCGCCAAGTCACCTCACAGATGAGGTAGAGACCATGTGTTTTGCCTAGGAAGGCACACTTTTATAATTTTTATACCAGCACGATCTAAGCTGGAAAGCAGGATCAACCAATCAGCATCAAGTGCTATCTGATTGGCTGGGTAGTACAGTATGCCAGATTCTATTTCATAAGAGACTTCTCCAGATTGGTACAACCCTTGACGCCACACTGACCTGGCGCCAACACACCAAGCGCGTGTACGTATCCGAGCACTACGCACACTTAGCACTAACGATCGCTGCTCCAGTGAACTACTCAGCAGGACCTACACAACTTGCATCAGACCGATAATAACTTATGCGCACCCGATCCTGCTGACGACTAAGACAAACAAGATCGACTCATACAGAATCACAGAACGGCGGGCCCTGCGCCTGATCTACCGCCGTCCTCCCATCACAAAAACCCCGAATACGACTTTATATGCCCTAAACAAACAATTCCCAGACCTGGACACATTCCTACAGAAAGTAAACTGGAAGTACGCAACTACAGCAAACACTAGAACAACATTACAAACCCTCCTCACCCCCCCCCCTAATAGACCTGCCCAAAATGCCCGGCGAGCACACTTCCTTCTAAACCGTCTTCTGACTCTTGCGGACGAACCCCCGCCCAGGATACTACGTAGAAGACCACGTAACAGACGGGTCCCCGGACCCGTCTAGGGTTCACCTGTAGCATAAGTATATTAAAAAAAAACCTCTCCTCCTGCATCTTCCTACTTTTTCAACGTCGCTATCAATAAATAAATAAAAACAAACGACCCTCCACTGGTAGTCCAATTATAACCCAACAACCTGTTCCTTAACCCGCCCCCGCCCTTGACGCCACTACGATGCTTCTCACCAACTTTAGCGTCAATTGCTGCACACGACACTGGCATTGCAGTCCGTAAGATTGGCACTGATCACCACCCCCCACCCCCTCACCTAGAGGCTACACACACCTGAACACCAACATCCTCCCTATACGCTGGTAACACCACTTTCTCATCGGCCGGTCACTGCTGGTGTACGCTACCTACCCACATCTCCATATCCACATGGCTGAAGGGGGCTTGCTCCAAAACGGCCCAAGAGGACCAATAGGCCCTCTCAAATAACACAAAAAAAACGATTCTTTCATAGCTATTTCTACGGACTCCATGTGCAGCCAAGGATAGTAGGCACTCTCCAAGGACAAGATTTTGGTCTCCTCAAAGAGAAGATGCTGACCATGCTGACCATCGCGTAGGACACAGTGCCAATCTAGACACTGATGATGAGCTCCGATGGTGGACCGAAACGTTTGTCAATAACGACAACTATGGACCACGGCCCAACAGCCCGGACGACAATAGTAAGTTCAACAATCAGATCCTGAAATTCGTAGCGACCGTCAATCAATGGATTTTTCCGGTGAAGAGTTTGTGAGGATCGGTCAAAAAATAAAAAATTTTAAATTATTCGTGTCGATGTTTCGACAGTGTTTATTGTCATCATCAGAACCTGTGTATGAATACAAAAGAAATGTCAAACACAACAGAACAATGCGTGTGTGAGTGCTCATGTGTGTATCCTTGCATATGTGAAGGACTTGAGATAGTTTACGAACTATCCTCAACAAACAAACTATCTAAGCTCCTTCATTTACAAAAACTAAGCGAATTTAATTTTTTATGCTTAGTCTGGTAACTTTCTGCCACCATTTCACTTTATAACGGAATTGCTACACAATTGTTAACTCATGGAATGTGTATCAGTACTATGACTTACTTTCAAAAATATTCACAGTATAAATAGCTCTTGGTGTTAGCAATTCCAAAGCATTTCTTGCAGGAGGCTGCATATGTAACATTATCAATGATCCATCCTCATCCACCAGACCAAATTCATCTGAAAAAAATTGTTAAATACTATTCCAAAAATCCAGCATCATGTACTTAACTACATATGCGAGTACAATTTAGAGTAGTTTATACAACAGTTATACAATGTTTGAGCAATTCTTGTGAATCTGAAAGTTATGACTGTTAATATAATAAGAGGCATGTCCAGAAAGTGAGGTCCGGTGAGCAATTAAATATACACAAATGAAAGTAAAAAATTTTAATTTTGGCCAACAATATCTACCAACATTATTTTTTTAGCATAGTCATCACTGACTTCCACGCACTTTTTATACCAGGCAAGTTTCATCTCCAGTTACTAAGTATGAGAAAAATTCCTTTCCTACATTTTCGAAACGCTGCAAAAAATTTTGTCCTCCTTCCACAAGTTGCTGTTTGTGGACATCTGTAAGCATTTTGAGTACCCATCTTGCACACAGTTTCTTATAGCCCAGCTTTTCAGTTACAATTTCATTAATAAGTGAGCGTGAAACTTCAGAAAATCGAATTGAAAGTTCATAAGTTGTGAATCGGCGATTCTTGCTAATCTCTGCATTCACTTTTCCACTAAGCCGTCGTCTGTCACTACACTTGTCCATGATGCACTGCATTTGTTGTCATGGACATTGGTTCGCTCTTCTTTAAACAAATGACACCAAAGTCGAACCTTACTGTCTGTCACTCATTATATTGGGACCATAAATCTCACAGTCTATGAATTTCTACAGCAGTATTGTTTTTTTGCAAGCAAAAACTATATTACACCACCAACCTCACAACTGGCAGAATTTTTTTATTACAGCACTCATTATAAATCACGCGTATTCAGCAAAAAGCTTTTACCATTTGGTAAACGGTACTGTATCTTTTCCAGATTGTATGAGGCTATGTCAAGCAATAAAGCAACTGGTACAGAGATTCAAAAATGTTTATTGAGCAGGGGCAACGCCTAACATAGTTTTGTGGTGACTGAAGTAGGATATATAGGGTCCGCCAGTGAAGCGGGAAATTTTGAAAGTCCAATAGTTCATTTTCTGCTCACGAGAGGGCGTGGAGGTTTTCGATTGTCGTTTTACATTTAATGCCATTTGTTAAACATGGAGCAGTGGTCCGGTGCACAGCGTGCTTTCTGCGTAAAATCGTTTTATAAGAATGGTGACTGTGTGACTTCTGTACAACGATTGTTTCGTAATCATTTCAATATTCCACGACATGGAAGAGTGCCGACCGCTCATGCAATTATGTCATGGGTGAAAAATTTTGAAGAAACTGGTTCCCCATTAAACTTAAAGCATACAGAAGCAACAAGGTCTATAAGAACAGAGGAAAACATTGAAAGAGTTCGAGTAGCATTGACGCGTAGTCCACAACGTTCTGCAATGAAACATGCATCCGCACTAAACATTATTGACACATCGTTACGACGAATTTTGCATAAAGACTTATCTTTTCATCCTTACAAAATTAAAGTAATCCAGGAGTTGAAAGATGGCGATATGCTGGCTCGCAGGATTTTCAGCGAAGAAATATTGCGACGTGTAAATGATGATGAAAACTTTATTCACCGCATGTTTATGTCAGATGAAGCACATTTTCATTTGAACGAGTAGAGGGAAAGTGAGCGTTAGAAAACACTTCCGGGTTCCAGTTGAAAACACTACCGGGTTCCAGTTCATGACGTCATAGAGGCACTGGCAGCTGGTGTCCGAGCTGTCCATGTGACGTCACTGTTTTGTGTGTGTGTGTGTATGTGTGTGTATGTGTGACTGAAACACTACCGTGTTCCAGTTCATGACGTCATACAGAGGCCCTAGTCGCTGGCGTCCGCATGGCTAAAACCTGTTTCAAGACGTCACGAAGGCCGTGGTTTCTGCATGTTCAAAATTTGGTAGCCGAAAACAATGTGTAGCGGATGGGGGTACCCGGAATTCGGCGGTTGCCCGGACGCGCAGAGGCGATGTCATCGGGTACCGTTACTCGAAATTTTGGGGGTATCGGGTACCGTTATCCGAAATGTTTAAATCAACGGATGGGGGTACCCGAAATTTGTGGGTACGCCCTAACCGGGTTCCAGTTCATGACAGAGGCCCTGGCAGCTGGTGTCCGAATGTTAAAACACTTCCGCGTTCTGGTTTATTTTGATGTAACAAAATAATCGTTCTCTCTCGAAATTTTTAATGTCTGAATTTTGGTACCCTAAATGATTAAAACAACGGATGGGGGTACACGAAATTTGTGGGTACGCCCACATGACGCATGTATAAAACACTGGTTATGACGAAACAGGAGGCTATACAGATGGGTTCCGACAGGTGTTGGTTTCCACAAAATAAATTTTGACTCCTCGGGATTTGAACCTGGATCTGCGGTTCGCAAAACCATATATTGTATTATTATATATGAGTATATTGTGTTATAATAGAACAGATGCATCCATTTGAATATTGTTTAGAAAAAACATATTAAAATTATGCATTACTAAAATTGTGTAATTGTATAAATATATTTTACTCTGTGTACCTGCAAAATTGTAACAAACAGGTCTGGTTGAATCGCTGTGTGTTGATACAAACAGATTATACGCTCTCTCTCACTCTATTTCTCTTTAGAGAGAGATGCATCTGAACCCTATAAACCGGTTTTCTTCGCATGCTGGCGCATACCACAATCCAGCTGTGTCTCTTTATCAATAAGTTGGCTGCATCTCAACTATAAAAACTTGTTATCTTCGCTGGCGTATACCTTATTCAAGTATGATAGGAATAACTGTTTTGTATAAAGGTATAATAATAAAATAACAAAGGTTACGGTTTATATATAAGTTTTAATAATATCGAAAGCTTTTACAATCAAATCATAAGCTATAATTTTCTTTCTCTCTCTACACACACACGTTCTATATTCACAAGACAATTATAATTGTGCAAAACATACGCGCGCTCTCTATATACATAACTAAACAAAATAAACATTTTATCTCTCTCTATATATATATATTTACATAATTATACAAAATAATCTTTTTTTTCTCTCGCTTTCTCTTTCTTTTGCAGCCTTGAAGGTTCTCTCTCTCTCTCTCTCTCTCTCTCTCTCTCTCTCTCTCTGTACACATATATATATATATATATATATACACACACACACACACACACATAATTAACAAAATAATAATTACATTTACTACAACCAAAACAAACCTTATATGTCTAACAATATAAAATAATAATAATAATTAATAACATACAATATTACACAACGTACCATTCACCGTATAACTCGAGAGGTGGGAAAAAGTTACACACGAGATTCGCAGCGTCGGTACCCGTCACGGTGACCGTTAGCGACGACATGCTGAAGTTTACTGATCAGAAGACGATAAAAAGTCTAAACATAAATGACCGCAGATGACCGTGTTAGGAGGTTGCTTCCGTTCATAGTTGTAACGAACGTCGGCTGTATCACCAAAATATTGCATCAGCTCGAGAGGTGGACGTAAATTACCGAACCCGTCAAAATAGTGTACTCGATTTCCACGCTTCTTGTAACATACCCAGTGGGTTCCCGGTCCGCTCTCGTCGTCCAAATTTACGATGACGCTTTCGTTCTTCCACGGCGCTGTATCCGGTAATGCGTTACGCATGTAAACACCTCTAAAATACGGTATGTTTAGCTTTTTTGCGTATACACGTAATTCATCTTCGGACAACGGGCGGAGCGGTATGTGAATTAGTTTTTTCGGTACGGACGTAGATACAATCCGGACGCAGTTCTCTTCTTTTTCCTAGCGGTTCGGACAGTTCTCTTCCTCCTCTTCTTCATCCCACCACCAGCACCACGACCACGACTACTCACATTCTTTTTATTTTTACGACGTCGACCGCTTCCTATTGCTGATTTTGCTTTCATGGCCGCTGCAACTGCTGTCGCATAAGCTCGTTCGCTGATACCCGAATCCAAAGCCTTTACCCGTCCCCACGCTTTTTCCGCGAGTTTACGATCTGCAATACGTCTACTTTCGTTGTCTTTGTATTGAGCGTAAGCGATATCGTGTTCGCGACAGGCTTCGTCTAGTTGATTGATTCCACGATCACCACGCGCTAATCTTTCTTCGAGTTTCGTGCCCGGTCCACAGAATCTGTAACCCGGCAGATGTAATTCGACAGGTAGTGCGTCCACCGCTCGATTGATAACTGACGAAACAACGGACGGTACAACGTTTTTAAGCACGTTTCCGACGCCCCACCCCTTTTTCCTCTTAACGTTGTTGTACATCGTAAACCGATCTCCAGTCTTTCTCTTCTATGTTTTTATCGTATTCATCTATTAACCTTCTTATTTCCTTCGTGTCGAGTGTCCACTCGTCTTCTGAACTACGTGGCTTAGACAATTTCAATAAGTAGTAATCCAGTTGATACTGAAATGTTTTAATGACTTTATACATCTCGCTCTTTACGTATCGTCTCACGTCATTTAATTGTTGTAAGTTAACAGCATCGCTCTCCGCAAAACCATCCGCTACGTCTGTTATTCTCTTTTCCGCTGCTTTGAAAACACCATCTTCGCCCAAGCTAACGGTGTTCTGCAACATGTATTTTACGTTAACCGCGTCATCTCCAAAAATCGGTGAACTCACTCCCGACAACCAGCTCTGCCCAAACAAATAGCTGTTCGATACTTTTTTAATGACGTTCGAGTCTACATAGTTTTTGTTAACCGCATCGGTCGCTTGTTCCGGACTTCGAACGTTGATTACCCATCGATCTCGTGCATCGATGACCTCACCTCTCTCTTGACTCGAGTGTTGTATACAGTTGTCATCAACGTAATATTTGTTGACTACGTCTTTAACGTCTACAGGAGTATCAACATTTTTCAATCTACACCCTTTAACGTCCACGCTTTTACGTTCATCATCGAGTAGCAGACAATGTGTTTGCATATAAGTCAGAGATACAGCATCCTTTGCTGCATCCGGTTCGTTCAGATTGCGGATCTTTTTGTTTTCAACATCTATATGCCCATCATTCGTAATCTTAAATCCTACAGTATCGCGTAATTGTCTTTTTGTTTCTCGTCGCACGCTCACGGCGCTTTGATGTCTCCCGAACTTGTCCACAACCATTGTACGACTGCACGCTACAAATGATGTGCTAACCGTTTTAAGTAACGACACTGTGGTGACCATCGCGTGTGTAACACAATCGGATCGTCACCCTCTTTCCAACGAAAGATTTCTATACCGCAAAATGAACATCGAACCCTGTCAATTTCATTTGTGTAATGAAAGCCTGCGGCAACCATAGCGGTTGGACTGATGAAATGCACAGGCCATGATGTAAAGGTTTTCAGTCTTTCGTTTTCGACTTCAAAGTCAGGTGTCAAATCTAACCCGCACATGTTGACAGTGTTGACGTCAATGAGTTGTTACACCGACGTTCATAAAATTTATACGATAATGTTGGCTTCACGTAATTCCTCCACAACGGAGATGATTTCGTTGTCGTGTCCGGTGTGACCGGCGCGTTTTGAACTTACCAGCAGTCTCAACCGTTCAACCAGTTTGTTGGGATCGTTCCAGTGTACGTAATCGATACCACGTCCGCTGCGCGGTGGGAACAATCGGGCGATTATCTCTCTGTACTTTACACCTTTGTTTGTATTTATTTTAGCACCGGGTAAATGATAATGTTTATGTGCGTTAGTGTCCGACAGTATAGATTTGTACGCTGCTAAATCGTTTTCATCATAGACGCTCTTGTTGGGTTCTTTCATAAACATAAGTTCGTAGAGACCCGGTGTACCCCTGTATCGTTTTCCAGCTATGTAGAAGCTGTCGTCTTGATTGATCTCCAACACCGAATTTCCCACCATCCATTTGTCTGCAACGTTACGGATACCGTACGTATGATCCATCTTTTTGTCTCGATCATCAGATAAAGCGAGTAGTAAGTATTTCCTCGCGAGCGGACCTTCGACAGACTGTTCAACGTATTCTTGTGCTTCCTGTCGACCTTCGGGTGTTGCTAAAAACTCTTCAAGAGTCACGTTCGATGTTTCGACATCAGGAGTTTGTGCCAACACTTCCGTTCTAAGGAATCGAGGTTGTGATGGTGGTGGTGTCATCTCGACAGCTGTCTTCGTATCTTCATCTTCAACATTTATTTTTTTAATTTTATCACCGGAGACATTCAACTTTTCCGAAATCTGGGTTAACGGTTCCAAAAGAGGTTTGTACTTTCTCGTTAACGCTTCATCGCTCTCTCTGATGTCATGTTTCAACGCGCGATACTTTTGTCTTATGTTATCGCTAATTGCATCGATTTCATGTGTCAATTGCTTGTCATCCATCTTGACACTGATGACTTTCTCGCACAAACTATTCTATTTATGTATAAAACGATCGAAACCCACTCTGTATCTACCCGCGTTTATCGGTGAGTCCTTGTTGATGACTATGAATCCGTAACGATCCTTCCACGCTTCGGCGCACATCGCTTTGAACTCTTCGTATTTCATATCTGTGTTAACGTGATCGTTGTAAACGTGACGTAAATTGAGATCATCTTGCCTGAAAAAACCCAAGAAATTGGCATTATCACGCACCAGTTGCTTTGGCACCAGACTGTACGTCTGACAAAGGTACAAAGTGTCCACACCGCTATGCCGTCCCATAGCGAAATATTTTCGTATGTTATTCTGCCGTTCACATACCACATCATCGAACAACATGATTGAATTAGGTACAATTTCGTGCGGAGGTGGTACTTCATCGTTTTCACTGTATGTGAAGTACATCATTCCTTCGTCAGCGAGAGCATTAAAAACGTCTTCCAACATACGATATTTTGGTTGAAATAACGATTTGGAGAACACGTACAGGTTCTGAAATCGCAGTCCGTTTGAATCGAATAACATGTTAAAGGCAACGTTTGACTTCCCGCTACATGACCCGCCGCACACGATACATCGAACTGTGTTTGGAAACAGTGGACTGTGTTTATTATATGCAACTTCACCGTTGTACTTAGCAGAGTCTACGTTCTTAACATTTAACTTTAACGATTGTTGTTCAATCTTCATCTTAACTCGTTTACGTTCGGTTAAATACTGTGGTAATGTTATTATATCAGATCTTTTTTATGTATCCACGAATCGTGTTTACCGTCAAAGCCGAGCCAGCGCACTCGCACGCGATCACCTTTACGTTGTAATATTTTTTCAACGAGATACACATCACCAACGCTGGTTTTACTCAATTCTTGTTCATAAAACTCACCTTCCACAACGTCACCCGTGTGATCTTTCAACAAGTACGTAACCGGTACGGTTGGCTGAACTCTGTGCACTGTATATATCTCGTTCGTCCAGTTTGGTGTATAACCTTTAGCGAATGTGATTTTGTATTTACTGATACGCACTCGATCGCCTATTTTAAACTTATGTTTCTTGCTCACTTTCCGCGGTACGATATTTTTTCTTATTCGTTCCAACACAATTTGCTCGTTGCTCTTGTCGACTTGTCGCGGCTTCATCTCTATAGTTCTATGCACTCTGTCGTTGTATTCCATCACCAGTTTAGGCAAAAGCGACAACCACCGATAATGGCCTTGCTCGCTGAACGCGCGGTACATGTTCGTTTTCAACGTACGATTAAATCGCTCTACGATGGACGCTTTCTTCTCGCTATACGTTGAATAGTGTTTGACGTTGAATCTCTTTAGTAAAGCTTGTACGGTAGTGTTAAAGTACTCTTTCCCCTTATCCGTTTGCAGGTATTTCATTTTATTTTTTACAATTATTGGTTCGAGAGCATGTGCTACTTCAACACCCGATTTAGTTTTTAAGGGAATCGCATATGCATACTTGCTAAATGCGTTTATTACCGTCATTAGATATTTGTACCCCTTGTTCAACTTGGCATGCGGTATCATTTCCACCAAATCCGCTTGGTAGAGATCGTGTAACCCCTTCACCTCCACCGCACGTCTGGGAAAGTTCCTTCTCACCGGTCTGTGCAATTCCTTTGCAATAGTTTTGCATACGTTTTCCATATCGCCACCCGAAACGCGAATCGCAAAATTTTGGTACGAGATATACCGTTACGTTTTCACTGAACCTCACCGACTTCATCGTCGTTACTGACAGTGTGTTGCTCCTGCAAGCGAGTCTTATATCAACGTATATCGAACGCATAATTTATAACGGATTTTCTCGCTTGCTGAATTATCTCGCGTCTGGGTTGACAGAGTTTATAATGACCGTACGCCAGTGTTGTTTCACCGTCATCCAAGACATATCGTTTGTCATCGTATGGTGACAGCGATAATTTTGTAAGCTTTCTTGTGTATATGTTATGTTTTTCGCTTTGGATAGTCTGCGCCGTAGTATAAAGTTTGAGAAGTGGTCTTTACACATTGTTTATAAAGTTGATGTTTCAACTGTGTAGCTATCGCGGAACGTGGCACACCTTTCGCTACCTTTTTCTCTTTATCGTTTGCCGTAACGAATGAATAACATTTTGCGCGCAACCCGACAAATTCAAGTACCGGTATTCCATTTGTTTCGTCTTTAAAAGTACCCAACTTTTTCTTGTTTGTTTCACTATAGCACGGATGTGCCTTAGGGTACTCCGACGTGTCAAAGAGTTCGAGATGCTCCTCCATGTCTTTGTACACATCGTCGGTGCGAATGTCGTACAACAGAGAGTCAGTGTCCGTCATACATAGACGTGCACGTGACCCGTACGTATTCATCGTGAATCCGTAATGGAACCGATACATAATCAGCTTACTAATATCCAATACACTGAACCCAACGTACAAAGGTCGGTTCAGTGTAATGGATATTTTTTTCATCGTGAGACCTACCAGGTCCTCGTTATAGATGAAAAAATGTTGTAGCCTGGGGTTAGCGGTTAGTTTGTGAAGTTTCTTCTCGTTTGGAACTAACTTGAAATCGATTCGCTTCCGTACGTTTTCCAACGATTTTCCGTACGGTGCGTTATTCATTAACTTAAAAAAGTCTTTTTCAAAGGTGTTTCTGGCTTCCTTTCGTCGCTCCGTATTAAAATCGATGAAAGGTTTCAACCATACGCACTGTGTGAATGCTAACACACGGTGAATCGCTTTCAACTCCATTCCTAGTTCGAGGTAGAGTTTCAATGTTCTGTAATGAACAATGTATTTTGTCTTGTCCTCGAGGGACGTTATCAGTTTCTCTACCTTACCGTTACTGCACACAAAGTCTTTTAACAGCTTCATGCGATAGCAGTACGGTGAAAGCATACTGTCCGTAATAGTACGCTTTTCAGGTGCTAAAGGGTAGTCACTGTGTAAGTCGTGTAGGTAATGTGGATACCCCAGATCGACTTCCAGGATATAACCGGTGTCACCATCGTCGCGTAACGTGTGCACGTTCAACGTATCGATCACTGTACGTTCCAACCATCGAAAACCGGACAGTGGTAAAGGCTGTGTCATAGCCGTTCCGTACAGGTTGGTACAATCGAGGTAAAGTAAATAGTTATGCGGCTTGCTTGCGTCATAATCGGGAATGTACGGGTTGTTGGCCTTGGCGTACCTACTAGAAATTGCTGCTAAGCCGCCACGGATACCTCTTTCGATGTACAGGTGTACGTCTATATCGCGGAGTAACTCTAACCTAACTCCTGTCATTTTCAGCATCGCGTTCCACGCTAAACCGGCGGTGGTAAAAACGTTACACGGATCGAGTTCGTAGTACTGTAGGCTCATGTTTCGAAAGTTTTCAAATACATCAGCAAGCAGTAGTACATCCGTTTTTAAATAAAGGTCATGATAATCACCGAACGTTTGCATGTTGAAAGCCGACCAAACCGCTCGAGCGTGCGCGTAATCTTCTTCGTTTATATCCGACTCTGTCAACCCGTTGTAAAAATGTTCGCGGTCCGGTAACTGCCTCTCGTCAAATTTTGAATCGTCCGTAACGTATTCGTAAGGGTACACGCCTTTACGCAACAGTAAATTAACATTACGCGTGTAAAATTGATTAAGGATTTTAAATTTATCCGCGGATAAGTTGGAGACGAGTTTTTCAAGTGACGCATTCATGAACCGCAGAGAATCGAGAAACCGGAGCTGACCGAGTGTAACGGAGATGTAACGTTCGGTTGTAGTAGCGATACACGTTATTTCATCTTCCTTGTAATTTCCGAAACCTTGCATCAAATGATGCGAGTCATAGCCACTTAAATTATGGAAAAAAACCGGAACGTGTGTTGGTATTTTGTAATTTATATTACACGCATTGTGAGCAGCGCCTAAATAGTTTCCCGTTATGTGGCAATGGTTTCGAACCGTGTCGTCCGTTAACGGCTGCTTGCACAGATGACAGTGCGTAGCGTTTCGGAATGACCGTTCATCGGCCGCTGTCATTTGGATCGGTTTATTAAACTTTCTATCGAGTCGTTGAACGTCGACTAAAAGCACACGAAGGAACGTGTCCACCACGTCTTTACCGCGGTATATTACAGGTTCCTTGACAGCGTTTCCCATCCAGTCAACTATCACATAGCAGAAACTGGCTGGTATATGATGTGCCACGTTTTTACCGGTGGTCGGAACAATAAACGATTCGAAGTCAGCGTATACCGTATAAGGTACGCGGTGACAAAGTGAAAAGTTTTTAAAATACATCCACTTTTCGTTCTCGTCAGGAAGTTTTACTTTCTGTACTGCATGCTGAGAACAGTTGCGTTCGTGTTCTTCAACTCGTTTTCGCGCCGCGTTAGTATCTTTATTGTCCGAAAATCGGTGTAGACAGTAGTTGCAGTAAAACGAAGCGCCGTTTCGTTTTGACAACGACGAAAGCATACGCGAAAGGTTCCGTATGAGGCAGTAGTGAGTAGTGTTCGCGTCGGACAGTAGCAGTAGGTTTACGTGGTACTTTCGACCGCGGTGTTCAGTAATACGTAAAGGATATACCTCGCCTTCGTAGCCAAAAACGTTAACGGATATGTTTTCGTTTAATTTTTCAAAACGTTTTATCTTATTGACTGCTACGGGATAAGGTATGTCCTTCATGTTTATTTCTTCTTCGTACGGAAGGTAATGGCTAACGCGATGCGGGTTACACGCGATCGGGTGTATACCGGCGAGCACAGACCACAAGAAACACTTTTCATCTTCTAAATTTTTCACATTAATAATTCCTTTCTTACTGTGTGACAATTTCGATGGTGTAGGTAGAAAGCTCGACCCCACAAGAGGATTGTATTTTGTAATATTTATTTCCACCGACTCGACACCATTTTCGACCCACCCGCTTCCGTCACGCGTGAATTTGTCAACGGATTCCATTATTTTCTCGCTAGCTATCGAATACTGTTCATCGATATCGTCATACTGTGACTTAAGTTCTGTACGTGATCTAAATACCGCATTACAATAAATATTTTCGGTGTTTATTAATTTTTTAAAAGATACACGAACTGCTAAATACCACTTTATATAATTATTTAATGCAACGGCTTCGCTACAAATCTTATCAATAACCGTGTGTTTGTAATCTAATAATACTGTTTGTGTGTTTAGTGTATTGTCAAGTATCATAAATTTTATAGTAATTACATTACCATTGATAGCACGGTGTTCGCTGTTGCTGCCGCCGCTGCTGCTGCTGCTGTCGGTCATTGTGAAAGGAGTGAGGCCGGCTTCGCGTAGTCGGTTCCCTATATAGACAGTCCGGTGACCGGTAACGCTGTCGCCGCGCTCCGCTCGCGAGGAGCAGCTGCGCGGGGTGGGGTGCGGGGTTGTCGTGACCGATGCGGTGTGTGCTGGAGGTGCGGGGTGGGGGTGCGGGCTAGGATGTCATCGTCCGGTCGTGACCGATGACGCGCGTTGCGGAGGGCTGGGTGGGGTGGGGAGTGCGGTGTAGGAAGCCGACGTCCGTGACCGATGCGGTGCGGGGTAAAGGTGTGGGATGGTGGTGCGGGGTAGGGAGCTAGGTTGCAGCCGGTGTCCGTGACCGAGAGGTAGGCGAGGTGCGGGGTACAGGATGCCGGCGACCTTGACCGAAGCGCGCTCGTTGAGTCGCCTCCCACGGGATGTAGGGTGCGGGGTACGGGGGGCTGGGTTGTACGACCGGTCGTGACCGAAAGCAGATGGTGGCCCGAGACGACGCGGGGTGGGGTGCGGGGTGACCGTGACCGACGGACTCGAGTGGGGTGCGGGGTGGGGTGGGGTGGGGGAAACCCGGTCGTTGCGGAGCGACAGACAAAGTAATTGAACAAAATATGTAGGCGAGGTGCGGGGTGGTGGTGAGGCTTTGGGTGCGGTGTGGGGGTGCGGGGTAGGATGTCATCGTCCGGTCGTGACCGAAAGCAGATGGTGGCCTGTGACGACGCGGGGTGGGGTAGGAAGCAAAATTATAGCCGTTACCGTTGCGGTGGAGGTGCGGGGTAGGGTGTCGTGACCGAAGGAGATGACGCTTTAGAAGGAAGGAACGTGGTCGGGGGAAACAGAATAAATACGCCAGTGTTTCCCTGTGCAGTCATCAGTACTCGCCATGGAAGGAATCGTTGCGAACGCGAAGACAGTTGAAAATTTTTTACCAAAAAGAGACTTGTCAAGTCTTTCTTTAGGAGTAAAGTATCATATAATTCACATGAAATTTGTGAAAACGAAATTCGGGGAGTCAGTTGTGGTAGATTTGGAAGATACCGGAGCCTGTCCTCAGCCGGAGGATAAACTTTTCTATGTATACCTACCTAAAAGATGGTGTGACGTATTTACAGAGGAGCAATTGAAAGCTGTGAAGCCTTGTGTCCTATCACTATGCATAACCTCACACACTCCGCTGGCGAACGAGAAAGTGAGCGTGCAGTTGGATATTGATTATGTGAGTATGATATTTCAGTACCACTAATAATTACTTATACAGAAGTGGTTATGTATTAATTTTTTCTCTTTTTTTCCAGACCAAATAAACGAGAACAGGATTGATTTATTATAATAATAATAGTAATAATAACATTAATAGTAAAATGTTTTTAAATGATGAAGTAGACTTCTCTATTTTTTTTGTCGTTTTTTAATGTTAACTATTCATTTTCAGAGAAAGAACAAGGTGTTGCTTGGATCTAATATTGTAGAAAAACTTTTAAACAGAGAAATAAATGGTAATAATAGATTATATTGTCAATGCGACATGATTAAATTCGATTATAATTTTAGAAATAATCGTAAGACACTGAGTAGATGGATATCAATACGAAACGAAAAGAATATTTACAAAATGAAAGTATTTATTCGTAATGAGTTTTTCAAACTCTTCAAAACATCAATTAGTTATTGTAACAACCATAATATTGAATATCTTCAAATAAAAGATTTGCTAATTGCTAAAACAAAGCTGGTTAATCAGATGTACTATATGATGTATAATTTTACTGGTACAGCGTATACCTCGCTGGTAAAAAAATATGAGTGGTCAAGGCATGACTCTAGCGGATGTCCGCTTCGTAACCGTTGTCGCGTCTGTTGTTATCTAAGATATCAAAATGACTTTAATTCAGAATACATGTTTTTTTAATACCACACTAACTATCATTTGATGTGTCTACATTCTTTTGTATTTGATCAAGTATTATTAATTGTAGGAAATTATATTCTGTTTTTAATTATTAAAAAACGTATGTGGTTTATAACATAAAAAGTTAAGATAAACAATCATTAAAGTGTTAATTAAATTTTTATGTGTAATTAAATTTTTTAAAAGATTTCTCTCATAGTTACAGAAACCTTGTTTCGATGTTATGTGTTTGTGCGAATGCGAGGGAGATGTATGTCGTTCACCACCATATGGTGACCACTGTAACATTCTGAGTGCTTGTGAGTGGAGAGAATTTACACTCTGAAGAACAATTGTTTTAAAAAATTATAAGCGTTGTTACCTTTGTTATTATCTAAAATACTAAAAAGAGTTGAATTCAAGGTTTTGGTGTACCATTTTACACATGTAGTTAACACCATAGTAATTATCATTTGATGTGTGTCTACATTTAGTATGTTATTATTAACATATTACACATCAACATTGTAATATTGTATGTTATTAATTATTATTATTATTTTATATTGTTAGACATATAAGGTTTGTTTTGGTTGTAGTAAATGTAATTATTATTTTGTTAATTATGTGTGTGTGTGTGTGTGTATATATATATATATGTGTACAGAGAGAGAGAGAGAGAGAGAGAGAGAGAGAGAGAGAGAGAGAGAGAGAGAGAGAGAGAGAGAGAGAGAGAGAGAGAACCTTCAAGGCTGCAAAAGAAAGAGAAAGCGAGAGAAAAAAAAGATTATTTTGTATAATTATGTAAATATATATATATAGAGAGAGATAAAATGTTTATTTTGTTTAGTTATGTATATAGAGAGCGCGCGTATGTTTTGCACAATTATAATTGTCTTGTGAATATAGAACGTGTGTGTGTAGAGAGAGAAAGAAAATTATAGCTTATGATTTGATTGTAAAAGCTTTCGATATTATTAAAACTTATATATAAACCGTAACCTTTGTTATTTTATTATTATACCTTTATACAAAACAGTTATTCCTATCATACTTGAATAAGGTATACGCCAGCGAAGATAACAAGTTTTTATAGTTGAGATGCAGCCAACTTATTGATAAAGAGACACAGCTGGATTGTGGTATGCGCCAGCATGCGAAGAAAACCGGTTTATAGGGTTCAGATGCATCTCTCTCTAAAGAGAAAGAGAGTGAGAGAGAGCGTATAATCTGTTTGTATCAACACACAGCGATTCAACCAGACCTGTTTGTTACAATTTTGCAGGTACACAGAGTAAAATATATTTATACAATTACACAATTTTAGTAATGCATAATTTTAATATGTTTTTTCTAAACAATATTCAAATGGATGCATCTGTTCTATTATAACACAATATACTCATATATAATAATACAATATATGGTTTTGCGAACCGCAGATCCAGGTTCAAATCCCGAGGAGTCAAAATTTATTTTGTGGAAACCAACACCTGTCGGAACCCATCTGTATAGCCTCCTGTTTCGTCATAACCAGTGTTTTATACATGCGTCATGTGGGCGTACCCACAAATTTCGTGTACCCCCATCCGTTGTTTTAATCATTTAGGGTACCAAAATTCAGACATTAAAAATTTCGAGAGAGAACGATTATTTTGTTACATCAAAATAAACCAGAACGCGGAAGTGTTTTAACATTCGGACACCAGCTGCCAGGGCCTCTGTCATGAACTGGAACCCGGTTAGGGCGTACCCACAAATTTCGGGTACCCCCATCCGTTGATTTAAACATTTCGGATAACGGTACCCGATACCCCCAAAATTTCGAGTAACGGTACCCGATGACATCGCCTCTGCGCGTCCGGGCAACCGCCGAATTCCGGGTACCCCCATCCGCTACACATTGTTTTCGGCTACCAAATTTTGAACATGCAGAAACCACGGCCTTCGTGACGTCTTGAAACAGGTTTTAGCCATGCGGACGCCAGCGACTAGGGCCTCTGTATGACGTCATGAACTGGAACACGGTAGTGTTTCAGTCACACATACACACACATACACACACACACACACACACACAAAACAGTGACGTCACATGGACAGCTCGGACACCAGCTGCCAGTGCCTCTATGACGTCATGAACTGGAACCCGGTAGTGTTTTCAACTGGAACCCGGAAGTGTTTTCTAACGCTCACTTTCCCTCTACTTGAACGGATATTTAAACAAACAAAATAGTCGATATTGGAATGATGAAAACCCAGGTGAGTTGCATGTAAAGCCATTACATAGTCCGAAAGTTACGGTGTGGTGTGCAGTTTCATCATCTGGCATTATTGGGCCATATTTTTTCCAAGACAATAGAGGAAACACCACAACTGTCAATGCAGACCGCTACACACACATGGTCAGAACATTTTTGATGCAACAGCTCCCTAGGTTTCCGGAAATTAATTTTTTCCAGCAGGATGGGGCCACAAGTCATACTGCTCGTGTGTCCATGGCTGCTTTAAGAGAACTCTTCCCGGACGGACTCATATTCAGATATGGCGACATCTCGTGGCCTGCAAGATCCCCAGATTTGCCCGCATGCGACGTTTTTCTTTGGGGATTTCTGAAGAGCAGGGTGTACATTGATAGACCGCACACCATACCGGAATTAAAAACGAATATCAGACAAGAAATTGCACGGATTCAACCTGACCTGCTTCGTCGAGTGATGGAAAAATTTCGGTCAAGATTAGAAGAATGTTTACACAGAAATGGCTCTCACTTGAGCGGCGTTATTTTAAAAAGTAAAATAATGGCATACTTTACTCAACTCAAATCTGTAAAAAAAATTCTGATAATAAATGTTTCATGAAAAAATTGGGTACTTTTAATTTTCCCGATTCACTGGAGGACCCTTTATAATTTTGTGTCTGTAGTTGATCAATATTACGGGTGAAAACTCCATCGATGCAAGTATTGTTGCGCGTAGTAGAGATTGCCGGATCGTTGTTGAGTTGGAGATGCCAATTCTCTTGTAGGAACTCGAGAAACTCCTTGCCGTTCTCCGATTTCAAGTCGATATTCACATCGCCACCGAGTATCATTGGTATTTTGTAGTAGCCACACTTGTCGATCACTTTGACTAAGCCAGCAACCTTTGGGCTGTACGCCATCATGTTTAGTACGAAGAATTCTTGTATTTTCTCCATGTTCGAGTTGGGTGTTATGTAGACGTTCACCACTATGGCACGCTCACCGTTGATCGTAGTCTCTATGGCACAAATATCGCCTACAGCGTCGTGTGCCGTTGCCATTTGTTTAACCTGCATCGTAGATTCTTCATACTTGAGCAGATCGTATTCGGTTGCCTGCAGATCCGAGTCTTCCCTCTCGTATATTGCGACGCCACCAGCTCGTACAGTGTTTCGTTTGAATTGTGACACCGGTTTGTAGCCTGCTCGCTGTACGTTGTCGCCGTTTTCAATCCAAGTTTCCGAGAGAGCCATAATTTTAACTTGAGAGAGCACAGAATCGGTGGATATATCGTCAACGTGAGCTCGTAAGCTCTGCACGTTAAACGTTAGGAGTGACAGAGCTGTTGGACTATTTACAACTTGATCCAAGAATTGTCCCGACTTGTCGCCGATCGTTTCCAACTTGCGGTTTTCGAGACGACGAACCTCGCTGCTCAGTTCACTGTTAACTTTACCGCGAGCTAAATTTTCTCCTGCTCAGTCATCGTCGACGCGAACGGTGTATTTATTAAGTACTCGTTCAATTCTTCGCGCATCAAGTCATCTTCCTTTCGTTTTTGTTGCGATGGGGTCGCTGGTACCGAAGCTTCACCGCCGACAGCACCCGCTCGTTGCTGTTCCTTCTCGAGCTTCTTTCGTTCCCGACACTTTCTTACTCGCTCGGCATTTTGTCGTTTCTTCATCTGAGCCTTCTCGTCGCTGCTATCCATTGTCGAACGCTGTTTTAGTCAGTCGCCACGTTTGGTTACTATATATCAGCAGCAGTGTATTTCACCACAACACAAAACAAACCTTTATTTTCAACAATCCCAATGACGTCATACAATGATGACGTCATACAGCGTTACATGTTACAGAAAGTTTCAAACGATGCAGTACAGACAAAAGCAAATTTATTCTCACTATAAAATATAAAATAAAACGTTTGCTATACTCAATGTCAGCAGCGATTATTTCTGTCTTGATGCGTTTACATATCAAATTTCTAGACTGTGGGGAATCGAAAGTGTGGAAGCGCACGCAATGATGACGTCATACAGCATTACACGTTACAGAAAGTTTCAAACGATGTCAAGCTAAAAGACATTATCATGTCAAAAAAAACAACGCATGCGCGTCCCCACTCTTCTACCCCGCCGTGAGTAATAACGAAACAGACCTTACTTTCTGGACACAGCTTGCACTTATGCGGTGTTCTTCAAAATAATCTTTATCAGACATAACCACCCTTACATAACCCATTACATTACATTAAATAACCACCCAAACAGGGATAATTTTGTATACGTGTACTACGTTATCGGCAACAAAGAAGTAGTTTGTTGTTAAAATTCCTTCCCGGCTGTTTGGCCGTGGTCCAATGATTTCTGCAAAACCAGACTTTTCGCCAGTGCCATCGACTGCCATCATCAGTGAAAATCGAGTGCGCTAACTTGAGGTGGAATACGTTAGTGACCACAATACCGTGGTTAAGGCTGAAGAAAGAAGTTGTTTCTATGGAAATATTTCATTTCAAAAATGATTTTAAGTATAAATCTTAGATCATGGAAGTCGTGTATGGTTTTCCATACCAATATTTTTAAGTCAAGCACAAGTTTCTTGTGACAGACGTGAAATTTAGCAGTTGGTGTGGTAGGTGCTATCTGAGTTGAAATATTCTCAGAAATGTCCGAGTTTGAAGTAGGCTTAGAGAGTTATGGCTATTGTTTATGGGTGTATGCCGAGTTTTATGGGAGGTATACTGTTTAGTCCGGCCTGCTCGTAAAGATGTGTTGTAAAATGGTGGAATGGCTTCATAGATATAAAGTTTCAACATTGACATAAACTTTATTAATGTAACTTATAATATACACTGTGTTATAATACGAGGTCTGTACAAAAAATATCTGACATTTTTTTTCACATAACTAGTGACAATCTAGACATGCCAACAATAGCTACGCGAATAAAGAACTTTCATGCACATGCGTCATTTTTTGTTTCCTTGTAGTGTGACCAGTCACGTCAGTAACTGCCAGATAGTCACACAATGCAACATGTTTTCGTCGCATTCTCATTTTCTTTATTCTGAGTTATCTGTACAGAATAGACGATTGGTAGACTATATAAACAAGGCCTTAAACCTGTCTGGACATATGCTGTACAACTCTGGGAATGCACAAAGAAAAGTAACAGAAAACTTATCCAGTTATTTCAAAATAAAGTGCTGAGGTGTACTGCTAATGCCCCATGGTACATACGAAGTGAGGATATCCACAGGGATCTGAAGATTGCTTCAGTCGAAGATGAAGTTCAGCGATTCGCCAAGAAGCATGAGAAACGTCTGCATAAACATCAGAACATCGAGATGCTGCAACTTCTCGACAATACTGAACTTGTGCGAAGGCTAAATAGTGTGAACCCATTTGACTTAGTGTAGTGTGTCAAGTGACAGGCATCACAAGAAGAAAGTGATTAGTTTTTAAAGGAGTGCACCATAGGACCTTCATCCTACACCTTGTAAATTGTTATGAGATGTAACCTGATAGATTGATGGCCTTAGTTCAGTCTAAATAAAAAAAAAACACAAATCTCATTTTCTTTACTGTGACTGAACCTTTTGACCTGTGGTATTGCATCAAGTTCTGTCAGAAACTAGACAATATCCAAACAGAAACCATCTGGAAGATTCAGCAGGCGTTCGGCAATGATGCAATGGAGATTATGGGAATTAAACAGTGGTACAACAAGTCAGTGGTTCAAAAATGGTTGCAAGTCTGTGGTTAGTGGCCAGCATTCTAGGAAACCATGAACAAGCCGAAATGCTGCCATAACCAAGGGAGTGAGGATACTTATCATGGAGGACCATCGATTGCTGATGAGGTTGGGATCAGCGTTGGTTTCACAAACAGCTTTCTGAATGAGGATCTGGGCGTGCACAGAGGTGTGCAAAAGATGTGCCTAAGCTGCTTTCACAGGATCAGCGACAACTCTGTGTTGAGGTATCAGAGGACATGCTTCAGTGCGCCAACAGGAATCATGAGTTTCTGAAGACTAAGACAAGACATGGGTGTACGGATACGACCTGGAAACCAAGGTCCAGTTATTACAATGGAAGCACCCAAGTTCCCAGAGGGACAAAAAAGGCTCGACAGGTTCGGAGGAAGGTGAAGGTGATGCTGGTTGCTTGTTCCAACTACTAGGAAACTGGCATCATCACAATGCTCCAGCACATTCACCAGGTTTGTGAGATTCCCTACTCTCCTGACACAGCTCCTTGTGATTTCTGACTGTTCTCGAAGATAAAGAACACCCTAAAACGATCCTGTTTTGAGATTCGTGAGGAACTAATGCAAAATACAACAGCATATCTGTGCACTATCCTAAAAGGAGCATTTCGGTGTTGCATCCAGCAACGGAAGGACTTCTAGATTTAAGTGTGTGGAATCATAAGAGGCCTACTTTGAAGGGGATTAGGTATTGTAATCAATATAGAACCTTTTTTCCAGGCCCAAGGTCAGATAGTTTTTGTATGGACCTCGTACATTAGGCATACTTACTTTCAGTTGGTATATCAAATTCTTTTCTCAAGAAATCGTACACTAACCTTGCAAAGCAATTTGGATTTGTTAGAACCTCTTTTCCTGTAATGTTCAAGTCAAAACACATATTTTTTAAATTACATATGGTACACTTCTTACAGGTACTAATATGAAGAAATTAGAACAAATTTAAAAAATATATATCTATTCTACATTCATAAATGCTCAAAATTTTCTTGTTATATGTATATTTTAATTTTTTCACGAACAGGCCAGCTGTGGACCACGCGAATATCATTTCTATTTCTTCCCCCCAGAAGGCCCTCATTTGCATGCTATGTGCCGCCTTCCTTTCCACTGTCCACCCCTTTCTCATCTTCATCTCACTGCAGAGAACCTCAATATTTTGAATTTTGTTTCTGTATATATTTGTATCCAGACAGTCGTTCAAAGAGATGACCACTGACCAGTTTCATCATTTTCTCCTTGAGTTGTTTGGTGTATCTGTTCAGACTGGAAAGTTGGAACGGATATAAAATACATATTTTATATTAGTATTAATAATAAAACTTTTTACATTTCATCTTAATATTAATAATAATAAGAATAATAATATAAAATATATATATATATGTCTGATGATGATAGTTGTATTACTATCTAAACATATGTAATTTACAAAATAAAATATATTCCTGTAAAAAGTTGTATTGTTAATAATAATACAAAATATCTATTCTAATATAGACAGTTGCTGACAGTTGTATTGCTGACAGTTGCAGCAATTAATCACCTGACATAAAAAAATCCTCATAAGCTCCATTATTACAGATTAAAGACATACTTTTTAATTTAAGAAAGTAGGCCTACATATTAAACAATTCAGACACTAATGAGAACATCAAAGTTCAGCCAAGTACTGCTTATTTCAATCAGTGGTTAACTAAATCAGCTATTTTGCTTAATCAAATTCGTAGAACTCGAACCACAATAATGCATTCAATTGTCTCCAATCTATTGAATCGGCCACCTAATTGAATAAATTTGTAAAATCTGATTCTCATTCATAATCTGATTCTAACAAGAAGTGGCGGCTGGTGTTAGGTACTGTTGCAGCGTTGCACAACCACCAATATAGAATAACTAAACTGTAAAATAATAATTATCTTGTTGACTCATCCTCTTCATTCACTTTTTTAAATATTATTATATATATATATATATAAACTTTCACGTATGAACTTACTTTTCTTTACACTTCCCCATACGTTTCAAGGTGATGTGCCTCTTCCTCAGTGGGAGTAAATACTGAATGTCGTTTTACAGAATAACCGTTATGGACTATAGGTGTGTGTGGTGGGGGTTGATGGTGGGATGGAATTGGCGCTGAGGTTCAAATTGTTTGTTTGGATAATGTATCGAATAGTGTATGAGATCTATAATGTAATTGTTCACTTAATATGTTGTTGGGTTGTAGTGTACATACTAAACACAGCTGAACAATTTGAAATATACAGATATCACACACTACAACCCAACAACATATTAAATGAACAATTACATTATAGATCTCATACACTATTCGATACATTGATCCAAACACACAATTTGAACCTTAGCACCAATTCCATCCCACCACTAAACACAGCTGAACAATTTGAAACATACAGATACAGGGGCGTAGCCAAGGGGGGGCAGGGAGGGGCAGCTGCCCCCCCCTAGATCAAGTTACAAAGTAAAAAATAGAAAATAAAAGTAGATAAAAAACGCATGCGAGGAGTGCTAGAACAGGAGCAGTGATGGACAGTTATCCTTACTTTACTTTAAAGAATTAAAGAAACATATAGTTAATTTACAGTTTTGAACTTCCCGCTTTTGTAAGTCCCTAGTTTTAAAGCATCCGCCATTTTCCTGGTAAACAGACCAGTCGCGTTATAGCTCAACTCGGTTTTGCAAGCTTCTTTTTAGTTTCCGTCTTTATTTAAATATAGCCTAACCTCATCAGAGACCTCACTTCATCCACAGTACCTACAGGACACATCAATAGTTAGTAGTAAAATGGATATACGAAAGTTTTTTAAAGGTACATTAGCCATTAATTTTTTATGTCGATTTCTAAAATTTCAGGATATTTCTACAACGTTGAATAGTATTAAAATATATTGGTCACGTAATAGTATTTATAATTATACCTATAGTGGTTACGTTATTTTTTTTGTCTCAAAAAAGTCAAGACTACAGAACTCTCCCTGAGTGAAGAAAGTTAGGTTAAGTTTCGATTATTCGGACGCTTCCAATTTCCAAAACTAAAATTTCGGATACACTAATTACAAGCAGATGTGTATTTTATGATTTCAAAATACCTCTCGCAATAGCAAGATATAAAAAAAGAAAAAAAAATTACATTTTAATCGGCCATTTCGTCTCGTTCCACTTTGCGAATATTCACTTACTTGGCGTAATAACCAGGGTTGTGAAATTTTTGAAAAAAGATGGTGGATATAATTTTTTTACAACGCTTGTGATCAGGGTTGTAGCAGAGTAAGCATGAGAGTATAAGTCTAGTCTAGGGATAGTAGTGCTGATGCCTTAAGATTGCTGATAGGGATGGGTATCGATATATTGATATATCAAAATATCAATATTGTCCTTTCAATTATCGATGTTTTTCTTATTTTATGATAATGTTTTCTTATTTCCTTGTTTATGTCCTTGACAGCTGAATACGAGAATAGTTGACTTCGTGTAGTTTTATTTTAAAATCAGTTTCAAATTACCTTTTTTGAGTTTTTATGCGGAACAGTTTAGGAACCACTCAGCTATT
The DNA here is from genome assembly GCA_034769895.1 of Magicicada septendecula. NCBI lineage: Eukaryota > Metazoa > Arthropoda > Insecta > Hemiptera > Cicadidae > Magicicada > Magicicada septendecula. The sequence goes on from CM068370.1 coordinate 8,280,909, forward strand.
CAACATCCATTTAAATGAGTGTCCAAGTATCGATATTTACTATTTATAATAACAATTGGTCTAAGTGATGTTTGTTTTTTACATTATTTCTATCCAAGTCACATAAAAGATAAACAGAATCAAAGACGGAACAGACTCACTTGGGGGAAATTATAAATCTCTGTACTTCCAACTTGAACTTAAATCATGACCGATATATCGATGGTTTTCCTTCGATAATATTTATATATCGATGTTAATGACTCGATATTTTATCGATATCAAATGTTAATAAGTTGGCGATCGATACCCATCCCTACTTGCTGATTGGTTTCCGCCATATTCAAAACTATAGTAAAAAATAAAACCATAAAATAGTTTTTGTGATTTCCACTCGTCAATTTATTAAAAATTATAAAACCATGACAGCTGTTTCGGCAACACAGTGCCTTCATCAGATGGTATAAGCTGACCATCTGAAGGGTCAGCTTATACCATCTGATGAAGGCACTGTGTTGCCGAAACAGCTGTCATGGTTTTATAATTTTTAATAAATTGACGAGTGGAAATCACAAAAACTATTTTATGGTTTTATTTTTTACTATAATTTACAATGGATTTTCACCAAGTAAAGGCATCAAGCATTAATTATATTCAAAACTGCTATGTTAATTGAGCCGGTGAGAATGAAAGTGGCATAAGTCATAAAATTTTAATATATAAAGTATATAAAAATATGCAGAATACATATTTATAAATCAGATTAATCACTTACATGTAGACAGTGATCAGTTTTTAGTATTACAGTAACTTTTTATTTGATTTTTCAATAACAATTTTAACAAACCATTAAATTTCTCCAATTAGCCATAAAGTGACTTACGCCACTTTCATTCTCACCGGCTCAATTATATTCGCCTTGTTTCGGCATCAGCAGCGCCACCCTAGCGACTTCTTGATGAAATGTCTAAACGGTGAAAAATTATATTTATTTAGAAAAAATGTAAAGTCATTTCATTTAATAAAAAATTAAAAGAAAAGTAACAAACTAAAAGAAATTTGGACACACCTTCCTGTATGCGGTAATGTAAAAATAAATTTGTTTAATTTTTCCTGCATGATCTTCTTTATTTGGGAATTCTCTTCTTTATTTTAGGGAGCAAAAAAAGGGATTTAGATGACAGCGATAAACGTGAAAGCGAGAAGAAAGTTAAAACCTCATCAGCACCTTGCCCTGTTGAGCTTCAACCAGGGCCTTCTTCCATTCCAACACTCAGCGAGTCACCTAAACCTGATGTTGAAGACTGCTGTGAGTGTGAGAATGATTTGGGTCGGTGGATCGGACGGACGTCTCAGATGACAGCGCCAAAAAAAAAGGAACTGTTGACAAACTGTTGGGTTCCACCCACTACTTATGACTTTGCTAAAGATGTCGGCCTCTCAAGCAGGAAGTTTAATCATGGTTGGGTTCAAACTTACTCCCCTTGGTTAGCATATTCGAAGGGGTCGAAAGGCGCACTTTGCAAATTCTGTGTGCTGTTCCCACCCCTTCCTGGTACAGTGAAGGGTGTTTTAGGATCGTTCATTGTAACTCCTTTCATACGTTACAAACATTTACATGAAAATTGCAAAAGTCATGCTTCCACCCACTGGCACAAAGCTGCAGTCAGTGCAGCCAAAACCTTTATGGACGAAATTCCTGTCGACGTTCAGGTGATATCGGGCCACAAGATACTAATAGAAGAAAACAAAAAAATCTTAGCATCGATAATTTCTACAATCATATTTTGTGGTACCCATGATTTGCCTCTGAGGGGAAATGAGCAGCATGAAGTACACCTTCATGCTGCTCGTTTCAAGACCTGATCCACTTCCGAATCGATGCTGGTGACCAAGAACTAAAACGTCACTGTGATATCCTTAATATGAGAAAAAATGCAACATATATGTCCCCTCAGATCCAGAATGAAATTATTGATCTCTGCGGAGCTGTTATCAAAAATGACATTATAGAACAAGCAAAGAAGGCATTTGCCTTTAGCGTGCTGGCAGATGAGACTGCTGATATATCTGGGAAAGAGCAGCTGTCTATCGGTTTGCGCTTCTTCGATGAAAAAGAAATGCAAGTTCGGGGAGAGTTTGTGGGTTTTGTGGAACTTCCTGCCCTCAATGCCATCACGATTGCAACAGCGATAGACAAGTTTCTGGAAAAAGAAGGACTTGACCCTAAGAAATGTGTAGGTCAGGGTTATGATGGATGTTCAGCTATGGCTGGCAAGTATGGAGGTGTACAATCAATTATAAGAAATAAGTATGAGAAAGCTATCTTCTTTCATTGTGCATCACACAAATTAAATCTTGTTGTAAATGACTTGAATAGTGTTCCACAAATACGCAACACCATCGCCACTATCAAAGACATTATAAGGTTCTTCAGAGAGTCAGTGTTGAGAAGACGCTACACCCCGAACATTCCAATGCTCTGTGAGTCGCGATGGTCCCAAAAATACAAGAGTATTTCAGTTTTTAACGAGCATTTCATAAAAATTGTTGAAGGGTTGTTGAGATTATCACTGGAAGAAGGAAATTCGAACACGAGGAATCAGGCATTTCAATTACATTCTGCAGCCACAAAACCTGAATTTATTGTTGCTGTTGCCTTGATAGCCAAATATTCTGCCTTATTGGAACCTGTTGTAAATGCTCTTCAATTTAAAACCCTGGACCTGGTCCAATGCTCAAAACACATCAAACGGATCCTTGGAGTGATAACAACTCATCGTAGTGATGCAGAGAAAGTTACTACAGAGCTTGTAAATGGTGTCGACGAGATTACCAAAGATGTTAGAGTGGAATTGACAGTCCCAAGATCTATTCAAAAACAAAAACATCGCTCCAATCCTCCAGCTTCCAGTCCTTTAGAGTACTGGAACAGATCCTTGGTAATTCCTTACTTGGATTCATTAGTTTCTTCACTGGAGGCACGTTTTTCAGATGAACACTCACCTGCCTTTTCAATTTTGTCTCTACATCCGTTAATTATGCTCGAGATAACCATGAAAGGCTTTAAAATAAAAGTCAAGGAGTTCTCAGATTATTATAACTTAAAAGATGTTGCCTCCGAAGTTGAATTATGGTACACTATGTGGGAGAAGAAGAAACTCAATAAAGAGCAGCTAAAAAAACTGACAATAGCAGATCTAGTAAAAGAGGCTGAAATCTTTTACCCGGCCACAAAAAAAGCGCTGCTTATCTCTATTACTCTGCCTTGCACCACTTGTACTGTAGAGCGGTCGTTTAGTACGTTGCGGAGAGTAAAGACCTGGCTTAGGTCGACGATGACAGGGGAGCGTCTCAATGGACTATGCTTAATGAGTGTCCACAGAAAAACTGCTTTAGAAAAAAAGGAGCAATTGGAGAAGGAAGTGCTGAAAAGGTTTTCTGAAAATCCAAGAAAACTTATTTTAGTTTAACATTTTTTAGTTTTTTGATTTAGTTTTTATTTTAGTTTAACTTATTTTAGTAACATGTTTTAGTTTAATACTTTGTGATAATATATCCTTTGCTAGTTTGCATACGAAAAAACTAATATTGTTTTAAAAATATATAATTGTATAAAATTATACTGTACTATACTAATTTTATATCATACCGTACTATAAACCTTTAATTTTTTCATTCATCACGGTATTTGTACGTAATTCTGTTTTTTCATTGTTGCCACGTTTTAATTAAAATCACATTATTATTTGTGACTTTTGGTGATTATTTAACCCTTAAAGCATCTTGGGGTCTCAGACACCCCAGAACATCTTTTCTTAGATCAAGTGTTCCAATCTTTAATTTTACCCCTTGAATTAAAATATTTTTGAACTTCTTGCGGTATATATTGACAATCTAGGGTACCCTCTTAACGACCAAATAGAAGTAATCGCCCAAGAATATAACAGTGCCTAGTGCAGCCACGAAAGTAAAATATATCAAAACTAAGTGTGCACTACTATGGTTAAATCTGAAACATTTCTTCGTAGTATTCTTCATTCCAGACAAAAAATTCCTAAAGTTTTTAAATAAAGGAAAAATTTAATTTTTAACTCGATAACGGTGCGTGTTACTAAAAAGCAGCTAATAAACAAAAATTTTATGTGAGAGGTAACTCACAAATAAAGTAACATAAAAGTCTTTTAAATAGATCCGACAATCACTGCTTTTGATCAATAGAGTAAAACTTTTTAAATTCCCTTTTGGATTAATTTTAAAAATTTCTTTTTAGCTTAGATTCCTATAATAGGTATGCCATAGTTATACTGACGAGCCTTAATAACATACCGAGACCAAACAATTTGCTTATCCCCCCCCCGGCGCTTTTTAGGTAACCCTTTAGTCCTCTGCCCCCCCCTATACAAAATCCTGGCTACGTCCATGTACAGATATCACACACTACAACCCAACAACATATTAAATGAACAATTACATTATAGATCTCATACACTATTCGATACATTGATCCAAACACACAATTTGAACCTTAGCACCAATTCCATCCCACCACTAAACACAGCTGAACAATTTGAAACATACAGATATCACACACTACAACCCAACAACATATTAAATGAACAATTACATTATAGATCTCATACACTATTCGATAGATTGATCCAAACACACAATTTGAACCTCAGCGCCAATTCCATCCCACCATCAACCCCCACCACACACACCTATAGTCCATAACGGTTATTCTGTAAAACGACATTCAGTATTTACTCCCACTGAGGAAGAGGCACATCACCTTGAAACGTATGGGGAAGTGTAAAGAAAAGTAAGTTCATACATGAAAGTTTATATATATAATAATATGTAAAATAATATACAAAAACATTAAGCAGTTAAGAGTGTCATAAATTTCAATGGAGATCGTATTATATTCTACGCCGCAATGTTCGCGTACTATTCAAATGTGGCGCACAGGTGATTGTTGTAGGCCGCTTGCAACTTGAACAGTAAATGGCAGAGCTTACTACACAAACATACGGGAGAACGTGTGATACTCTTCACGATTTCCCTATGTTAGCTAGGTGGTTGCAAAGCTTCTGCAATGCTCCACTAGTAGCATTAGTTGTGTCATGAAGTTTGCACAGCGTTCTAGATTTGTAAGTTGCATCAGGTTTAGTGTTTACATTGCTTCAAGATAAATGTTACCCATTAGTTGAATTTATAAAATTGTAGCAATAATTTTGTATAACTTCCATTGTGATAGTAAAGTGGCAATTGACTTTTGATTAATTAAACTGTGTGTTAAGTATTATTTTTTCTTTCTTTAGTGCTGCTGTGTGCTTTTGTGTTTGTGCTTTTCGGAGTTACTGATACTGTGTGCTTTTAAACATGTTTTTTTTTAGTTTAAAATGAGTAGCATTAAGAACCAATAGACTAGAATGCCAAATGCCTCCCTTTACAATAAATCAAATTGTAAAATCAGGAGGTCGACAACTTAATTGATTATTTAAACTAGAATATTACGAAAATAATGACTGGTTATGTGGTTGTGACAAAAGAAATACTTCATTTTGTTTTCCATGTTTATTGTTTGGAGGGGAGGGCTACTGGACAAAATTCAGAATGAAAGATATTAATCATCTAACCGAAAAAATCAGAAATCATCAGGCGTCAAGTGTACATATAACGAATGCTATGGTATGTATAGCATAGCAGCTAGACAATGAATATAGACAAAATATTGTATTTTTACATGACAAAAGAGTACGCAATAATCAGTATTTCTTAAATACAATAATAAATTGTATCCGCTTCTATGGAGCTTTTGAATTAGCTTTGCGGGGTCATGATGAGACTGAATCGTCAAGATACTGGTGTATTTCGAGGCTTAATTGGTTTCAATTCTGAGCTTGGTACAGCAATGAAAAATCATTTGGAGGAAGCAACTATATTTAAGGGCACCTCAAAAACTATTCAAAGTGAACTTTTAAATATAATGCTAGAAATATGCTATGAAGAAATAATGAGTAAGATACAAGAAGCAGATTATTTGGCTGTAATTGCTGATGAGACCACTGAATTTGCTAATGTTTATCAAATGGTCATAGTGTAACTTTATATAATAAAAGGTAAACAGGTTCAAAGATTATGGGGTTTCATTGCTCCTCCTAAACATGATGCTCAGTTGCTTGCATCATGCTTGTTAGATGAACTGTCTCGACACAACTTACTTGGAATTACCCACAAATTAACTGCTCAAACAATTGGAAACAGTAACTTTGTGTTTTTTTTTTTACAACAGGATTATGTATGATGCACATACGTAGTTAGTAGGTCTGCCTCCTGTTTAATGTGTTCTTTTAACCTATCCCCTCCCCCTCCCTCCACTCTACCAACTATTGCAACCACCAAAATTTGGAACCACCCGCCGCCACTGCTAACAAACACTGCTTATTGTTTTACCCATCATTAGGGCCTACTCTTTACAGTCTCTGAAATGGTTTTAACTTGATCAATAAAATATATTGTAAAAATATTCAGTCAGCAATGTTTTTATACAATTAAACATCTATAGGCATCTTGAATTAAAATTTTAAATAACGGATTAGTATAATTACTTTTTAGCAATTCACAAACCTGAATGTTTTACTTTTACAAACATTTTTTTGTTTGCACTGTGAATATGTATATATAATTTCTATGGCCAATTTTGCTTTATTACCTATTTTAAAATTATAACCACATCACACAAATACACAGAATTATATTTTCAAAAAAAAAACAGACACAACTCAGCTGTCATTAAAAGAAATATGTGATTTTAACTGACACTGAATTGATGATACTAACACAAAATTTAGATGGCAATGCCAGTAATTTAGGCTGGAATGTGACACCTTTCATAAGCAATGAAGTTTAGTCTCATTACAAAAATTATAATAACCAATTGAAGAACTTCAATTAAACTTTTATCAAAATAGTTTGTAATCTTTAAAAAGGCTTTAATTTTGATTAAGGGAAATGAACATTGATCTAAAATAAACACTATGTGGTTATTAGATAATGATGCTGTTAAAAGCACAAAAGCTTGGATTTGTTAGTGAAATAAGTTCTTAAAGATGCTTCTTTCAGTAAAATTCCTTACCTCTGTATGAAAAAGTTTCTTTTAATCAAGTTAAAAATAAATTCAGTATGATTAGCACAAAAGTGGATAAACTCTTGGCTGCTAATATACAGGTCACAGTTTCAAGTCTTAGGTAGTAGTATAAAATCATGAAATTAGTGTAAGGCAGCAGTATTCTTACATGAAATATTGGTTAAGTTGACAAAATACTCTGCCTCTACCAGACCACTTCTGAATCGCATATTTTTAGTGTTAATTATGAGTGATACAATGCAGACATATGGTGTGTGTGTGTGCACCCGCGTGCCCGCATAATTTTATGTTACCATATAATGGAAAACAATAAAATCCTTGAGACACAGTTCAATGTGGCTGTGGCTATAGACCACATAATGATGTATTCAAATCCCTCTTCTGCCTTACTTTTCAGTCATAAATACTTATCAGATGCAAACAGCAGATACTAAATCCGCAAAAAGTAAAACCAACCTTTACATGTGAACAGTTCCCAACAAAAATTTAATAAAGAAAAAAAGGTACTTTCCCAATAACCATACCTACACTCATTTTCAATTAATTATGTGATTGTTGTCATCGATACGTAATGACTATAACATATAATTTGAACAACATGTCTGTCGGCATCCAGGTCACTTATAATGACAAATAATAAATAAATATATTTACCTTTTCCTGTCTCGTGACCACATGTATTAACGCAATGATATTATTTATGCGCTTTGATACTATGTATCGTCATCAGAATATAATTAAAATATAATCACTCAAAGAGGTCATTAAAATTTAAAACATTAAAATCACAATATCGAAACCAAATAAGTATTTATACGAAGCGAGTGATTATATTTTAATTATATTCTGATGACGATACATAGTATTGAAACGCGTAAATAATATCATTGCGTTAATACATGTGGTCACGAGACAGGAAAAGGTAAATATATTTATTTATTATTTGTTATAACATATAATTTCTATTAAGTAGTAGGAATCATGAAAATTTGTTTGTGAGTGTTATAAAATAGCTTGTTAATGACTTAAAACCCATTTTTAATAATAATGGCTCCCATGTGTACCACCTGAAGTAGTGTAGGAGAAGGCAGGGTAGGCTGCCTTATGTGAGCCGTACGGGATACAAGGAAGGCAGTGTGGCCAGCACTACACTTCAGCCGCCCATTATTATCCCCATGATGTTATCCCAGGTACTCATTTTCAACAGGCTGAGTTGACCTGGGGGCTGAAAAACGCACCTTGATTTCATGGTGCGGGCCCGGGAGTTGAACCTGGGACCTCTAGGTTAGTAGCCAGGTGCCGTACCCACTGGTCTACTGAGCCACAAAAAAAAAAAAAATCATTTTTCGTTGTCATATTTTTTATGAAAAATGTTTCTAGCAATAATATAGCTCTGATGTGTGCCTGTGACACCAAAAGTTGATATTGTTAGCTTCATATACAAACCAAAAGTACACTTGGAAACCAATATGCATGAAATGCTTAAAACAATGAAATTAAAGAATATTGACTGCTTAACAAATAAGAAATTTTGTTTTCGTTTGAAAATACCCTGTTTATTTTATTTGTTTTAATTTTACCATTCAGAAATAATTGTAGTTTGCACCTTACATTTTCTGTTGTTTAGCTAAAAAATGTTATATTCTTTACCTTAAATTTCACTCTGTTATAAGTTTTATATATACAGATTCAACATTATATTTTTCCTAACCATGGCTTTTATTTCTTTAAACAGTAAACTATAGGGTTGCCACCTCAAAGTATCACGAAGTCGGGAGATATACTCATCCTCGTTTCGTGCATATGAATTTGTGAGTGTGTGCGTGTGTTTTAATAAACAACTTATAGTTATAAATGTTTAATAATTAAATAAATACTCAAAATTTAAATAATTATTTTATTTTAGGCCAAAATTATAAATAAATTAACATAAATTAAACATTTTTATTGTTCACAATGTGTTTTTAAAAAATAACTTGGTTATTATCATTATCATTAAATTTAAAGTCATATTTGGTATTTTTTTTACAGCTTTCCAGTAAAGCTCTTTGGTCAGACTTAGTGATAAAATCTAAAAATTCATTACAATTCATGTTATAATTTATTCTCACACATAACTCAGCCTTTACCATCGAAACACTCAAATTATTTCTCTCTTCAGTCCATAAGTTATTCATGATTGAAAAGATTCTTTCAACAAACGCATTACTTATAGGTACATTACTTATTGTATTGACAATACTTTACTAACTATCTTCACCAATTCACTCGATTCAAGAGATTCAAATATCTGACACCATTTTTTGTCACTAGGGATATCCATACCAGTAACTTTTTCACGAATAGAATTAACTGCGCCAATTTCATCAAATATTTTATCTTCATCAATACTAATGACTAACTTCTGGGCTAATTTTAAAACGTTATCATAATTGATATGTGTTTTAAGATCGAAAATCGAAAAATATTGGAAATAACTATTATCAAAGTCATAAAAATCATTTAAATAATCTAATGTCTTTGTATAGACCTTGTTAGCTTCAGATATAAATTTTTGTTGTTGCTGCTGTGTCAAATAAATCAGAGCTTGTTTAATTCTGGCGCCATAAAAACTTGAATCTAATCTATGTTTTATTTTTTCTCTTAGCTGGGACATTATGTCGTGTAATTCTATGCTGGTCATATCTTTTTTTTCTAAAATCAAAATAGATTCAGTCAAAACATTCATATAATGATGCACAAAATATAAATAAATTTCAGGAAATGTTAATTGGCTTGACAGATCATTAGTTACTTCATCTTCATCATCAATGAATCTCCAGATCGCTGGCTCACAGTTTTCCTTGCCTATTGAGATGAAATATGATTTCAATGCAGGCCAATTCAAAATTAATCTATTTACGCATCGAAATAAAGATAACCATCGCGTTGCAACATGACGAATGACTTTATGATACTCTAGGTCAAAGTCTTCAAAAAATGATTTTAAAGTGTCTAAATTCTTTGCACTTGTAGAAAATTCAGCATAAACTTTGAGTACTAGAGTTTCAATGTCGAAAGAAAGTGCTGCACAAGCTTTACGGCCAGCGTTATGAATGACGTGACGCAACAGTTTGCTTTGACAATTCCTGGTGATGGTTCAGATAATTTCTTAAACACAGATTTATGTATTCCATAATTAACCGGCGCGTTATCAGCAGAATATGATGAAACTGATGTAAGCTTCAATTGGTGAGATTTTAAGCAATTTTCAATGTTTGAAAATATATCTTCAGCAGCTTCTTTAGAATCTTCTACGAAATCTAATAGCTTGTCTTGAATTCCACTCTTGACAGTGAAATAACAAACAGCTATTTGAAATAATTTTTGGTTACCTTTGTTTGATGCGTCACTGGCAATTGAAAAGTAAACAGGATTCTGGTTAGCAGGCTTAAGATCGTTAATTATAATTTCTACTGATTTAGGACCTAGCACATTCTTAACGATTGCCTCAGATTTAGTTCTTCCACAGTGTACTTGCTTAGAAAGTTTCGATCACTATAAATTTTCGCATTTAGTTTAATTCCACAATCCGTACTTAGATAACTGTGATGATGACGCAGACCATGATAAATTGACATTAGCTCAATTTGAGTAACTTTTAGATCATCTGAGGATGATTCAGATGATAAAAATCGAGTTAAAAGGGAATTTTTTTAAAAATTACTTTGAATCATCTTATGGTTGCTTGAATCCAGATGTTTCTTTATTGCCATTTCTCCTTCCCACTTTACGGTAAAATTAGTTTGACAATTAACACATCTACCTGTCTTGTCATCTAATTTTCGTAACCAGCTGCTATATTCAGGATTTTTAATCCAATCATCGCTAAATGATGTATAATATTTTAGACGTTTCCTCTTGTTTGGGTTTAGCACATTATCTTCGTCTGACTTTCCCATCGTTCAAATAAAAATCTTGGATTAATACTTCAAATAGGAACAAATACTTCTAATCAGTTTTCTTTGGATGAAAAACATCTGTATTGATTAATATTCTAGGTACTTTGGATTATCACAGAATAACCTAAGAAAACAATAAAAAATATATGTTACAAAACATTAAAGAGGTAGTAAAAAAAATCATGGGTATATACGTATAATAGTGAACACTCGTGATTTTTTCGAAATTTATTATTGACAGATTAAGATGTAAGATTCTATAATGAGTAATTGATGATGAAGGTTAAGAACAGTAATTTAATGATTATTGAAATATGACATGCATATTTAATATTTTCATAATACTTACAGTTACGAACTAACTTATACTAATTAGATTTACTAATTTATTTAATGATCACATTTTAACTTTAAGTAACTTTTAAAATCACTGCAACGAGGACTACATTGTAAACAAACGTTTGGTAATTTGGTTATGTACAGCTTGCACTGCCATTTACTCGTAGATGAATGTGCGCATGCGTCGATTTACAAAAAAAATAAACCCAATGTACTCTGAACAATTTAAAGGTACTTTACATAACTATAGAGTTCATGACTGAGAAAATAAAATTAATTTTAATACAAAAAATATTTTTTTACAAAAGTCGGGAGCTTAAAATTAAAATCGGGAGTCGGGAGAAACGATACAATTTCGGGAGTCTCCCGATCAAATCGGGAGAGGTGGCAACCGTAGTAAACTAAAAACCAAAAAAACATTATTACTTAACCTCACAAATGAAAAAAATTATGAATTTTCACTTTACATTTAGAAATACAATAATTTACCATTAGTATAGGCCTACTTCTTCTCTATATCATGGTATATTGATACTATTGTATATTCAAAGCTTTGAAAATGTAATGTGGATACGGATATTGGGAAAGTATTTTTTTTTTTACTATTTTTATGTGAACTACGTTACTTTTTTGTAGATGTTACTGGTACTTTTAAATCAACAGTGTCCTAACACTTTGACCAAGACTAGAGAAATGTTTCATCACAAATATTTGGAATTCAGGCATCAATAAGCCATATTCGCAGAGAAAGGTTGTTAAATGTCTAAAAAAAAAATTGTTTAATGCAGCCAAATGTTTTGTCATAAGTACCTGAAGGTAAAGTAAAGGAATAAGGAATTCATCATCATCTTCACAGATTAACCCAAGGATGGTTTGTTCTGGTTCCAAATAGGAAAAGATTAGAACTGGTCACTCCAGCTCTTCCGCGGACGTCCCACACCTCTCCGTCCCCTTGCCTTATAGTTCCATAGTTGTTTGGGGATGAAGCAGACATCCATTCGGCAAAGATGTTCCCACCAATTCAGCCGATACTGGGCGATCCTGTTGAATATACTCATATTATTCAGTTCCTGCCATATATCTGTGTTTCTTCTATGATCATGGAGAGTACACCTTGCCACATGCCTGAGAAATCTCATTTCAACAACTTGGATGCAAGTGGCCTGGCCTTTCATTACAGTCCAATTCTCAGACCCATAAAGAAGCATGGGAAGGGCTATCACCTTGTAGAATTTTAGACCTGTTCCTTTACTTGCTGACTTAAGTATTAGCCTAATGGTCCCACAAATAAGGTTGAACTTATTCAACTTATTCATAATGTCGCTGCTTGCATTATAAGACACACCATAGCCCAGGTATTCAAAATTGCTAACTTGTTCCAGGACAGTACCATCTATAACACGTTTTGCCTGTACGGGATCAGTTCCACGAAAAGCCATCACCTTGGTGAATAAGGAATTACAAGACATTAAAAAGCATAGAACCTGCTGGTGAAGGACTGGGTTAGTGGAAGAAATACTTTTGATACGTCAGCAACAATTCTTCACGAGTTGGATCATTTGAGGATTCTCAGGAGTACAGAAAATGTCTTCGACTGATGGTGAAAAGTTTTAATGAGTTGCTGCAACTGGTTGAGCCCTTTATTGTAAAATGGAATATCCCAATAAGAATGGCTATTCCCATGTGTCAAAAAATGGAAATCCTGTTGTGTTACTCTTCCAGTCGGAACAGTTTTCAGATGCTATCATCAGTGTTACGTGTAACAGCATGCATGATTTCAAAACTTCTACCTGAGGTTCTGGAGGCAGTGATCGTTGTAATGAGTGGTATATTTTTATATAACAATATTGTGCAGATAAGACAAAAAGATAAAACATAATAAAAAACAACATAAAACAAAATGATTTTTTTTTTAATATTGTTATAATATGCTCCGTCACCACACACCTACTGAGAGGCATTTCGATGTGCATCATACGCACGTAATAAGGAAGAACTGCAATTTTATATAATGTTTTTATTGATATATAATTACCTTAATATCCACTTTAGCGATACACAGTTTCGTCACTGATGACGCGTTTCGGGACTAAGTCCCATCCTCAGATACATAATTAATAAATTAAAATATTAAAATCACGACCATGATACTGGTCAAGTCAAAATAAATAAAATAAATTATAAATCGCATGTAATAAGCTTTGCTAACCACGGCTGGAGCTCCCGCATGCGTTCACCCGCAACCGCGATTGTCACGCGACCAGTCGCGTGACAATCGCGGTTGCGGGTGAACGCATGCGGGAGCTCCAGCCGTGGTTAGCAAAGCTTATTACATGCGATTTATAATTTATTTTATTTATTTTGACTTGACCAGTATCATGGTCGTGATTTTAATATTTTAATTTATTAATTATGTATCTGAGGATGGGACTTAGTCCCGAAACGCGTCATCAGTGACGAAACTGTGTATCGCTAAAGTGGATATTAAGGTAATTATATATCATATAATAAGTGATACGGTACGCAAAAAATAAGTAATTAAAATGTTTTTATTCAATGTTCTGGGCATCTATAATGTTATATACAAATAAATTCTACACACCAACATGCTGTATAAGTAATACAACTTGAGACTCTTCTCTGTTATGTTGCAGGTGCCAAATACAACGGAAGAATGGCTGTTTCCAAAAATGGCTGTTTCCAAAAACCTTTTGAATTAAAATGGAATTTTCCAAAAATGCTATGGTGCTATCAATAGTAAACACGTCTCAATACAACGTCTGCCTGAGAGCTGCACTAAATTCTACAATTATGAGGGAAGCTACAGCGTTATTCTGCTAGCATTATTAGATTTCTTTTTTGATTGTTTGAGACTTGTCCGGGGACAAGCCTCAGGCTGATCTGGGCCAAGCCCCCTTCAGCCTAATGGTAGGGTGTGGGGAGATGCACGCCAGTGCAGGCCGGAAGCAAAGAACGTGGAAGCACATAGAAAAAAAGTAGTGCTTGTGCGTGTATTTGTGTGTCAATGTAGCTTGTAGCCTTGTAGGTGAAGGGAGAGGCTGCTGGAAGTGCCATTAATTGTTGTTTATTTACTTATTTTCAGGGCAGCCAAGACAGGGACAAGTAACGCAGGTCGCCAAAGCTAGAAGGAGGCGACAGAGAGGGGTTAAGGTAGGCGGGGAACACATGGAAGAGGGTTAAAGACTTGGTAAGAAGGTAGGGAAATTCTTAAGATGCAATTCTTAGGGAAATTGCAATTAGATACAAATTGCTGTTTCATTAATATTGACATTGGCAACAACAGAAGAGTTAATGATGGCTCCGGCTCAGTTTTCATGCGGTCGGCCATGTCAAGCACATTACTCAATTGACCCTAAGATTATGTCACAGTTTTATTAAATGAGCCTGCACATTTCATAATTGGCTCAGCACAACATCACCTTCTGCCTGTTCCGTGGACAATGTATAGTTCCATGGAAGATGCAGGTATAGGATTAATTTAACCCGATGTTTGGTGCTCTACAGGGAAACACAACTTGCCAAACAAGCATCAGAAAAACAAGAAAATCTAGAGCCTTATTTCATGTCAACACAGCAAGTTGCAGCCTGACAAATGAAGTCAATTGGTGGCAAGACAGCCTAAATAACTGTAAACTAGTGCTAATTATATTTGACACGATGTAATCAACTTCTTACAATTTTTTCAGTATAGATTTACTATATAAAATGTATATAATATAATTGTTAAATACAGTTTACCATCAAATGATTAAGCGAGTAACAATTTATTCCTAACCATGTGACATTTTTATCATCTTGTCTTGATGTTTATAACATAACTCAACAATACAACACGGTCTAAACAATAAATACAAATGTTACTATCATTATTTGTAATGAAATAAAACAATCCAGATTAGAAATTGACTACTTGAAAATAACTACCTCCCTCAAAAAACACATCTGCAGTATTATACCAGATCAGATTGTCATATAAATGTCACCGTTCCCCAAATCTTTAATGCCTCGACTTTTAGATATCGCTGTCTATATGTCACTTTGATTTTATTTTTCAACGTAAGAAGGAACAAAACGATACATTAAAAAAAAAAATGCACTGTACAAAATTTGTTAATTCAGACAACTAAACACCTACTCTCCCATTGCAAGGAAACTCAAATGCTAGGTTAAGTGCGGGAAGCCGTAATACCCCCTCCTCCTGCCAATGCCATGTGACCAATGACCATCCCTACTTTGATTGTAGGATAACATGGTGTGTATAGCCAACATAAAAAAAATGAATCTAATTTATTCAACAATTATTTATACAAATGTTAATTTAGCTTGTTAAAAATACATTTTCAAAACACCTATTGTCTGCTTAAAGACCGTCCCATGTAAATGGTGGCATTACGTGGAAGACTAGAAAATAATCAGACTTTATGTGATGAAGCACTTCTTTGATATTAAGAAGTTCACACGTCACTAATCACAAGTCATCTCAATTGTAGATAATTACGACTTCAAAGCAATTCTCATACTTTCTCCATTTCTCATTAAGACGCAAAATGAACTATAAAAAGTATATTTTTACCAGGGGTATCCACAGGGGGGTCATGACGCTGACTGCTTCATTGAAATTGGGGGGGTGTTGACAAAAAAAATTTGGGAGATTGTTAAAAATTATAACTACGTTGCAATAAAAAGTTAAAGATTTTATGGTTCATGGTTTTTTAGTGAAGAATAGAACCAATAATTGCATTTTAATCCAACGACTAGTTTTAGGAATTCAAATATTCAGACTTCATCAAACCATTATTTTTTTATTTTTTCTTCTTTACAATACCTTTTGTTGATATTTTGTTCCTCTGCTTTGAACAATTGTATTACATGTATTAATTTCATTAGATTTTGAATTTGTTTAATTTCAAATGAGAATTTATATGCAAAAAGTACATTTTTAGCTTCAGCTTATTTGTAATAAAACGGTTATTACATTGACATTTTCTTTTAATTTTAAATACCTTCCTTGGAGGGGGGGTATTATTCATTGAGTTTGGGGGTGGGTCATCAAGCTTAGGGGTGCCCCCTATTTTTACTAATACAACATTTTTATGGTTCATTTGAGTTTAATAATAATCGGTCTCAGATAATAAGGTTAGATTGATTTATTAAATTTTTTTTTAAAAAGGACCTTACCTTTCCTACTTGAGTAGCAGATAATGACCTTTCTTGTCGTTCAAAACAAGAAACTGTTTAGTATAGTTGTCCCAGGGTTGCCAGGTGTGGGGGATTTTTCCCCACAGTGTCGAAATTTGAAACCTCAAAATGGTAAGTGAGGAAATGGTGGGGATTTGTGTAAATGTGGCGACTTCAAATAATAAAAATTATTAAATGTGTAAAGTTATAGTTACGCGTATTGTGTACATTGGATGTACCCAATATTTTTATCATGGATGTCTTTGTCACTATCTGGCTTTGTGTGCTTCATATGGATGTGAGAAATTACCAAAATCTGCTGAGGATTTAGTTAGGAATATGTACACAATATTTTCAATTTAGCCCAAAAAGACTAAACAAATTTCAGGTTTTCCATAAATTTCCAGAAGTTAAACTCCATAAGTTGTTAAAGCCCTGCCAAACCAGATGGTTATCTTTGCTGGCATGTGTTGAGAGAGTTGTTTAACAGTATCCAGCATTGCTATTATATTTTCAAGGCGAATACTTAATTGATCACAACGCATAATCTCTTTATGAAAAGTTAATTCCTATAAAAAAAATTTTTTTTTTTCTGGAGCATGTTCTCTCTACTTTAACAGAAATAAACCTAGAATTTCAATCAGATAAACCTAAGATTCAATGTCTCTACAGCAGAAACAGTCTGTAGGACAGTCTTTGATTTTTACATTGATTAAACTTTTTTTAAGAAAGATGTGACAAAACTGCAATACAGAAATGCTGCAAATTTTACAAAACTACAAAATATTTGTGTAGGTGCTAAGTGCACTATGATTTTGGAAAGTAAATATCCAAATCTCTCACCAGAAGGAGTACAACATTTCAGAGTAAACTTTTATGCTGAATGTGCACACCAAATTTATAGCCGATTTCCTTTTAACAGCGAGTTTGTTCAAAGCCATCTAGAATTTTTAGATACGAAAAAAATTGAAGACATTCGCTCACTGGCTTCAGCAGCAGCAGCCTTCGAGAAAAGTATTGAAACAAACATGGTAAACCTAGACAGGGAATAGAGAGTTCTTATGAATACAAATATTAACACTGGTACAGATAAAAAACTTTTAGAGAGAAGTTAAGAGTACAAAGAACGCGAATGATAGGCCTACTGAAGCTTTTCCAACTTTAAATAATTTTGTGGCTTATATATTTACTTTACCACATAGTAGTGGGTATGTTGAATGGATTTGTAATGCAATTAATATTAATAAAAACAAATTGACAAATAAATTGGGTACTTAATCACTGTCTGGACAACTGCATACTAAAAACTTTATAAGTAAACAAAATAAATCCTGTTTCGATTTTACATATAGTGGTGAAACATAGCAACTGAACTAAAAATAGGTGTGAATGAGTGTAAATTGTTTTTGTGAATTAAGCTACTGAAAAGTTGTTAAATATAGTGTAATGCATGAATATCGACTCAAGCCTTTAATGAACTAAGTGAATGAAAAAGATTTCAAAAGTATTGAGGCTGACCTCAGTAGGTGAGAACATTTTCTTTTATTGTAC
This sequence comes from Magicicada septendecula, assembly GCA_034769895.1. Taxonomy (NCBI): domain Eukaryota; kingdom Metazoa; phylum Arthropoda; class Insecta; order Hemiptera; family Cicadidae; genus Magicicada; species Magicicada septendecula. Next base: position 8,299,074 of record CM068370.1, read on the forward strand.
TTCAAATAAGTTTTTAATATTCATGTTATAGTATTTAAACATTTAGAATACACTCAGACTCTATAAAATGTGACACTTTTTGCATAAAGCACACATATTTGTGGCAGTGAGGACTTTGATAGCAAAGTGAGGAAATTTTGGATAGCCATGTGGGGAAAAGAGGATTGATTGACCTGACAACACTGAGTTGTTCATATCTGAAGTGAAAATTAAATGTGTTGCATATATGTTCACAATGGATATCCTGAATAACTATTTGTTTCTAAAAACTATTCCTTCAGCACAAGAGAATACTGTAGAATTGGGATCAACAAGAGGTGTTATGTGACAAACATTTTAAATGTATTCCGTTTGGACCTGGCCTTTAGTGCCATTCACGTTAATTCTGAAATTATTCTAGTCTTCATTTGTCTCCACAAATATTGCTTTAGTGAAATGATAAATTTTGGATATCAAAAATGAATTAACTTTTTGTTGTGTAATCAACTGTGCTTATGTCAGGGTCAGATTCAGAAAAGTATCTTTTGGTGAGGTAGGGGGGGACAACTATGGCAAAACCCAATTTTTTCTTTCAAGTTATAGTTCCCAGTGACAACCTGAGCTCTGGCAGCCACAAGAACATGTAAAAACCACGTTTCTTGTGTTTCTACATAAACTGTAGGTCAAAACTAGTTGCTGGCACAAAAAATTCTCACTTTTTTAAGTTACTTCTAATTTTTTTTAAGCGAATTTAACAAAAAGCAAAAGAGGTTAGTAGTTAGGTTAGTTTGCATGTTAACCTAACAAAGTCAATTTTAACTTATTTACGTCAAAAAACTACCTTATTTACCGTGTACACAGCTAAATTAGACGTGTATTCCACGTAGAAAATAAAAAAACAGCCTTTTACATTATTAGGATCCCATACTTTTTACAAATTTTTTGGAAAAAAAATTCTGTACGAATTTTTGTGTCCACACCTCATTTGGACCTGTAGTTTATGTAGAAACAGAAAACACGGTTTTTGCAAGTTTTGCGGCTGCCAGAACTCAGGTTGTCACTGCCATTTAGTGGAATTTAGAGTGAATAATTCACAACTAACGGCTGTATGCTGTAAACTAATTTACTGTATTGGTAGAGGCTAATATAACATAATTAAAGAAGGTTACAGTTTAATATGAATAGTTTGTGCGAAAATAAATATATCGCCATTAGTGAAAAATGATTCTTCACACCTAATGAAAACTTCTTCATTAGGCCATCCTAACCTTAGAATCTCTATCTACTCTTTGTTCCCTAGGAACTAATTTGTAGACTCAGATAACAGAACATGTCATTAGTCTTTATAAACTGCCCAGTTAGGTCACAAATCAGTACAAAATTACTGTAATGTTTGGTAGCAGGTTTTACAGTCTTGAGTTATTGAGCGTCAAATTTCTGAGATTTTACTCTGTGTGTGTGTGTGTGTGTGTGTGCGCGCGCGCATGAATGGTAGATACCCACAGGCAAACCCTAGTGCAAGTGGCATACACACAAGTGGTATCAGTTTTGTTATGATGTTTCCAGATTTGACTGCATCAGTTGCTGTCTTCCTGTCAATGTTTCACACCTTTATTCCTACCACCTCTTCTTCAGGAGTGAGAGGTTTGTTTGGCACTGCTCTTCTTTCTATTTAGCTCTGCTGACCCTTCTCACTCGCGATAGGACTGTTCCTATTGGTGGAATATGTGGAAAAGACATTTTTATAATCTGGATATGATGCATTCATAGCCCCGAATAATTTTGACAGACTTTTGTCAAACATCAACTGCATTTGTTTGTCTTGTGTACGTAGTTTCAATATTTTACACTGCAGGTCAATTTTTTATTTTCTTGCAACACTGTCGACATCGACGCTGCAAGTTCTTAAGCTTTTACAGCCGGCTTGAACATTGTTAAACTTGCTATTATCAGCCAGGCTGTTAGGCAGTGGGCTGACCCCCTCCATTGGAGGCGATCATCAGTGTCTAAGATTGCCATGGTGTCTGCCAATTCACCCCAGAGATGAGGTAGAGACTCTGAGGTGAATGGGCGGACACCATGCCAATCTTAAGACACTGATAATGGTGTCCAATGGTGGGGGCTGAAATGTTTGTTAACAGCAACAACTGTGGACCACTGCCTAACAGCCCGGCTGATAATAGCAATTTCAATACTGTTGACACTGTTTGCAACCCACCCTTTGTATTTTATACAACCCATACTGAAAAAAACCCAGATTTTGTAGCCAACCACAATCTTGATATAATCTTTTACTTGTACCTATAACATTTTTCTTGTCAAAAAGTTTTCTATTGCTAATTTATGTAATGTGTACTTTTAATAAACAAATGCTGTTAACGTTGATATATAAAGTTAAAATGTTAAGTATAAATTATTATTCACTTAACAAATAATTTGTGTGCCATTTAATAAAAAATGGAATCAGATTACTGCAAAGTTTGTTTGGGATCTGATTCCCAATACTGTTTGGGAAAGTTAATGCACTCAAACCATGGCAGTTATATTTATAATAAAATATTTAAAAAGTTGTTTATATTTTATATTTAATAATTTACATTAAATTGTTTTTTTTTTAGTAAAATCAACTAAATTTTTTAATTAATGGAAAATGAAATTCAGTTTAATTTTTAAATATGCGCTTAAGAACAAACAAAGACTTCAAATATATTTTTTTATAATAATATACTTTTCTGGTTGACAGCAAGCAATTGATATTGCTATTAATACAAAATATTTGAGTCACAGCTTTACTGCTGAAGATGTCATCATATCTTATAATGGGCGAAACATTTGGTGATAATCATAATCAACAAAACATGGCTATTGACCAAAAAATTTTTGTTATTAAAAGTTCCAACCATTCACATCTGTAAGTACAAATATTTTTTAATTCTCAATTTAAAGATATTACAGGTTATCTCACAAAGTCTCTTTCAAAATCATGCACAGTATGAACCAGTTCCAACTATTGTTAAGTAACATCACTTAAAAGCTGACATCATCTCAAATGAGACTACCCAAGAATATTCAAACGCATGAAATCTTTCAATTTCGATTAAATTAATGCACGCCTCAAAAATTGAATCCAGCAATCCATTTTGAATGTTTCCAAGAGGCCTAAAAAAATACTTGGTTTTCTGCTTTCTCTGTATGTAAGCAACCATCAATTTTAGATGCTAAATTAATGAGACTGTGAAAACTTTGAGATTTCTGGAATCATCTTGTGCCTCCTTGGCACAAGATTGAACTTTCCACAAAACTCGATACAGACTATAATTTCCATAGTAGCCTATGTAACATATTTTTTTTATTCATTTTCATTAAATTATTTAATTTTTAAACTAACATCTAGTATCTACTTTCCTTAACATACAAAATTGTATATGTGAGTTTCATTGGACTTACAGTTTTTCTTTTTTTTTCCGTACAGACATTGTTTAAGTCAATAACACCTGACACGGTCCATGCAGTATCATTTGTTTTCACAATCAAAACATATGTTGCAGAATAACGTTTTTAACTTTTAAGCTAATCAGTCATTAGCATCATATATTACCTTTTCTGATTTTCTAGTGAAAAGACTTCTATTTTTACATTGTTTTTGCTTTTGAGTTCTGGTCTTGGATTTGTGGCTTTAGCTCTTTCAGTTTTAATTTGGTTTGAAAATCAAGGAAAGCTTTTAGAACATTTTGAATTGGATTCATTTTGTTCCTAATATAACTGGCCTACAGAAACAATACAGTAATCTATAACAATACAACAGATCATACAATAACATTATACTATACATAATACATTACAAATACAATACATGGAGTGTTTTGAAACATAATACGGTAAGCGCTGGTAGGGAGACTAAAGGTAATGGATTGTGTCATCTACAATGGTGCGCTGACACAGTATGCAAAGTGTGTGGTGCACACAGGCACCAGGATAATAAAGGTGCCAAAAAATTTCAGGCAAGGAGGAAATATTTGAAAAAAAAATTATTAATCAAGTTAATCTTATTAACCTTTTTGGTAATCTGGACGAGTATTCTCTCAAAATTTTGATGACTGTATGGTGCTCCTGACATGTTAAGTTACACGTAATTTTTAATTGGTAAACTGTCCACTGGGTCCCAAATAAAATATAGTAAGTTTAATTATGTACCAAAAAATATTTAATATTTTTGTTTTTATAAAACTAAGTTCATCTGTTTATTCATGTAAAACTGTATAAGGTGCAATTGGCAAATGATTTTCTTGACAAATAACATAAATTACTTTGTTTTATTCCAAATTATTTTCATGTTATTTTACCCTTCTTGTATGTTTATTGCTTTTTATAATTTTTTGTAATTCTTGGTTTTTTTTCAATAAATTTATAATTAATATATTTCATATTCCATTTGTAATCACTGATAAGTTTTTATAAAGTGATTGTTTTTTGTGGGGGGGGAGGGTTTAGGGGTACTATCTAAACTTCTGCGCACACCGCAGGACACTACTGGTGCACCTCTGGTCATCTGCAATGTCAGTGCATGGAAATCCCCTCCCTACCACACTTTGCCCGACATTAATGGAATGTCCACAAAGAATTCTTATCCCTGGTCAAAAAATCAGTGGCCCGTTTTACTGTGAGGTTTTGAAGTAGCTGAGAGAGGCCATTCAGCACAAATGTCCAGAGAAGTGGAAGAACAACTTGGAAGGACATTATGAACAACTGGTGAACATGCCTACTTACACATCACTCACTGTTTGACAATTCCTGACTTCCAACCGCCTTCACACCCCCTGACAATTCACGTGAGCTTGCCCCTGACCTGCAATCACAATATTTGAGAATTCTAAAGGTGCATGGAATCATGGAAAACACTGGCATGCTGTCTACATGGGGACTATTTCAAAGCAGACAGTGGAAACTTAGAAGTTATAGAAAGCAACTGTTTCTTTTTCTTTTTTTTAAGGTCAGATTCCCTGAACGTTTGAGTGACACCTTGAATTCAAAAGTTCAACTATTATTAAAAAAAAAAAAACACCCCAAAAGAATAAAATATTTTATTAACACAAGACTGTGTTCCATGAACTGGTTTTGTACTTCTTGTCATGAAGTGCATTTGGTAGTCGTTCTGACTTGGCAACATTGTTTATACAGCCTGTGCAGAATCTGAAACAATAGATTCAAGTGGCAATCGCATAAAACGTTAATAAAAATCAATGTTTATTTAATTAAACAAAAATCAGAGTCAGTTACAATTAATTTACCTTAATGAAATTGTTACTGATTAATAATACTTTGAAAGCAAAGTGACGGCATTTCAATTTTTAACATAACTCTCAATGCTTTAATACTTTTTATAAAGTTGACCATAAAATATCAGACTGAATCAAATATTTTACACTTAATGAGAAATAAATATAATTATTATACACATAATTGAAATTAAATTTACCTCATCTGGAAGATAATACTGCTCACGCATGAATCAGCTTTATTTCATATTAGAAACCTTTCATCAATTAGTGTTTTCTTGGCCAAATTTTTTCTGCTACCTACTCTTCTGATGACATTAATCACCTGTCAACAGAAATATAAAAAGAAAAATTTATGAGTACAAAACACAAACATGAGGTCTGTTCATGCTAAGACAAAAAAAGTATCGGTATGGAGAACCATACATGACTTCCATGTTCTAAGATTTATATTTAAAATAATTTACGAAATGAAATGTTTCCATAGAAACTGCTTCTTTCCACTTATTGCTTCAGCCTTAACCACAGTACTGTGGTCACTAACGTATACTACCACACATTATCGCACTCAATTTTCACTGATGAAGGCAGTCGACGGCACTGCCGAAACATCTGGTTTTGCAGAAAACATTGGACTACGGCCAAACAGCCCGGGAAGGAATTTTAACAACAAACTACTACTTTGTTGCTGATAACGAAGAACACATATAAAAATTATCCCCTCCTCACCAACTATAATTTTCATTTATAGAAAATTACCCCCATCCCGTTCAACTAGCCTCTTTATTTATAGGTATTTCATCTACGTTTCTACAGCGGATTATTAAGATCTTCTTATCAGGATACTTTATTTATCAAAATTAGGTACTTTACCCTTGATTAAAAAAAAATGTTGCAGGTAAACTACAGCTTTCCCTTAACCGATCTTCACCAAAATTAACAGGCCTTGAGACCTTTAAAACTTAGGGAAGTATGCAAAAACTATTTTGATTACGTTTGAATTTACGGCAGTTATCGTTCACATAGAAAAAATTAACCTTGTTATCACATAAAACATTGCAGGTAAACTACCCCTTTCCCTTAACCGATCTTCACCAAAACCAATAGACTTTCTTTTCTTTATAATCCAGGAACGTATGCAAAAACTTATTTGATTCTGTTTGAATTTTCGGCTGTTATCGTTTGCCAAAAAAATAAAATATCGGTATGGAGAACCATACATGACTTCCATATTCTAAAATTTATATTTAAAATCATTTTCGAAATGAAATACTACCATAGAAACTACTTCTTTCTACTTACTGCTTCAGCCTTAACCACAGTACTGTGGTCACTAACGTATACCACCTCACGTTATCGCACTCGATTTTCACTGATGATGGAAGTCGATGGCATTGCCGAAACGTCTGATTTTGTAGAAAACATTGGACTACGGCCAAATATCCCGGGAAGGAATTTTAACAAAAACTACTTCTTTGTTGCCGATAACGTTGCACACATATATATACAATATATGCATAAAATTAATGGCTTGTATAAGTTAATGATTGATCTGCATTAAGTAGTGCTCAAGTTTCCAAAGTTTTAATATTATGATGTCCGTAATTAAAACATCAGAGCAGGTTTAGTGTGAATGAGGGTACACTGTGGACAAAAATTTTCAACATTTCCTATTGAGCGTTGCTTAGAGTAAAGCTGCGAATCTACAGTGTATGTTTCACAGAACAAACACGCGAAAAAGAAGGAGTGCTCCGAAGTCACTCATGGACCCTCAGCATCTTGCAGAGGGTTCATTCCCTAAAGACGAAAAGTCTGTCTATGAATCGTTCCTCTGTAAACACGTGCAGTTACATTGCTCAGCGATCCACAGGAAGCAAATTGATGTCCATTTTTTCGGCTTGCATGCGTTATGTTGGTGTGGGTTTCGGCACTTTCCATTTAAAAAGCGTGCAAATGTAAGAAAATAACAATGAGTGAGGCCAGAAATAACATGAATTTTGTGTGTGTGTGTGTGTGTGTGTGTGTGTGTGTGTGTGTGTGTGTGTGTGTGTGTGTGTGTGTGTGTGTGTGTGTGTGTGTGTGTGTGTGTGTGTGTGTGTGTGTGTGTGTGTGTGTGTGTGTGTGTGTGTGTGTGTGTGTGTGTGTGTGTGTGTGTGTGTGTGTGTTACCTGCCTTTTTATTGCTGTAGGCATAATAATAAAATGGAAACGTAAACATTACATAACTGAAATATGCTTACCTGCCACGAACGATATATTATTTTATACATGGAGGAGTTCAGTGACATACACACGTACAGAAGAATTATATATATAAAGATATTAACTCATACATAATTTACATTAAAATGAAAAAATTATAATTTTATTGTCTGGCAACAAAATTATTTTATTTTTAACAATTACCATTGTTTCAAAAAGTTTAAATGAATTTTCAAGTACTTTACTGTTGTTAAAACGTAAAACGTTGCAGGTAAACTACCCCTTCCCCTTAACCGATCTTCACCAAAATCGAAATTCCTTGAGACCTCTACAATTTAGGGACGTATACAAAACATTATTTGATTCTGTTTGAATTTTCAGCTGTTATCGTTTGCCATAGAAAATACACTTGATAAAAAAACGTTGCAGGTAAACTACCCCTTCCCCTTAACCGATCTTCGCCAAAAACAATCGATCTTTAGTACTCTACAAATAAGGGCTGTATGCAAAAAATTATTTGATTCTGTTTGAATTTGCGGCTGTTATCGTTTGCCATAGAAAATACCCTTGTTAAAAAAACGTTGCAGGTAAACTACCCCTTTCCCTTAACCGATCTTCACCAAAAACAATAGGTCTTGAGAACTCTACAATTTAGGGCTGTATGCAAATAATCTTTTGATTCTGTTTGAATTTGCGGCTGTTATTGTTAGCCATAGGAAATACCCTTGTTCAAACATAAAACGTTACAGGTAAACTACCCCTCTCCCTTAACCGATCTTCACCAAAAACAATAGATCTTGAGAACTCTACAATTGAGGCCTGTATGGGAAACATTATTTAATTCTGTTTGAATTTGCGGCTGTTATCGTTTGCCAAAAAAAAAAATTTCCCTTGATAAAAAAAAACCGTTGCAGGTAAACTACTCCTTTCCCTCAACCGATCTTCACCAAAAACAATAGGTCGTGAGTATTCTACAAATCAGGGCTGTATGCAAAAAATTATTTGATTCTGTTTGAATTTGCGGCAGTTATCGTTTGCCAAAAAAAAAATCTACACACAGACACACACACACAGACACTTTTCAGAAAACGACTTTTTTTCATGTTTTGAGTGTAGTACAATCAGAATCTGCAATAATCTCGAACACGATTTTTTTTACCATCACCATACTTCCATTTCCTTAAGGAATATGCAAGTAAAATTACCCTTGATAAAAAAACGTTGCTGATAAACTACCCCTTCCCCTTAACCGATCTTCACCAAAAACATTACATCTTGAGTACTCTACAATTCAGGGCTGTATGCAAAAAATTATTTGATTCTGTTTGAATTTGCGGCTCTTATCGTTTGCCATAGAAAATACCCTTTTTAAAATATAAAACGTTGCAGGTAAACTACCCCTTTCCCTTAACCGATCTTCACCAAAACCAACAGGACGTCAGTCTTTTACAATTGAGGAACGTATGCAAAAATATATTTGATTCTGTTTAAATGTGCGGCAGTTATCGTTCGTCATAGAAAAAATTACCTAAATACCACTATTACATTAACGACTCGGAACACAAAGTTTTTAATAAGTAAAAACATAAAGTTTTACCTTACAGCCTGAACCGGTTTTCGCCTTTAAAAGGCTTCTTCAGAGGCTGAAGAAAACCGGTTCAGGCTGTAAGGTAAAACTTTATGTTATTACTTATAAAAAACTTTGTGTTCCGAGTCGTTAATGTAATAGTGGTATTTAGTTAAGTAACGGACACGTCATGGACAACGAAATCCAAGAAAAAATTACCGTTGTTAAAACATAAAATGTTGCAGGTAAACTACTCCTTTCCCTTAACCGATCTACACCAAAAACAATAGGTCTTGAGAACTCTACAATTCAGAGTTTTATACAAAAAAGTATTTGATTATGTTTGAATTTGCGGCTGTTATCGTTTGCCATAGAAAATACCCTTGTTAAAACATAAAACGTTGCTGGTAAACTACCCCTTTCCTTTAACGGATCTTCACCAAAAACAATAGGTCTTGAGTATTCTACAATTCAGGACTGTATGCAAAACAAGATTTGATTCTGTTTGAATTTCCAGCTGTTATCGTTTGCCATAGAAATAAAATCGGTATGGAGAACCATACATGACTTCCATATTATAAGATTTATATTTAAAATCATTTTCGAAATGAAATATTACCATAGAAACTACTTCTTTCTACTTACTGCTTCAGCCTTAACCACAGTACTGTGGTCACTAACGTATACCACCTCACGTTATCGCACTCGATTTTCACTGATGATGGAAGTCGATGGCATTGCTGAAACGTCTGATTTTGTAGAAAACATTGGACTACGGCCAAATATCCCGGGAAGGAATTTTAACAAAAACTACTTCTTTGTTGCCGATAACGTTGCACACACATATATATAAAAAATATGAATAAAATTAATGGCTTGTATAAGTTAATGATTGATCTCCATTAAGTAGTGCTCAAGTTTCCAAAGTTTTAATATTATGATGTCCGTAATTAAAACATCAGAGCAGGTTTAGTGTGTATGAGGGTACACCGTGGACAAAAATTTTCAACATTTCCTATTGAGCGTTGCTTAGAGTAAAGCTGCGAATCTACAGTGTATGTTTCACAGAACAAACACGCGAAAAAGAAGGAGTGCTCCGAAGTCACTCATGGACCCTCAGCATCTTGCAGAGGGTTCATTCCCTAAAGACGAAAAGTCTGTCTATGAATCGTTCCTCTGTAAACACGTGCAGTTACATTGCTCAGCGATCCACAGGAAGCAAATTGATGTCCATTTTTTCGGCTTGCATGCGTTATGTTGGTGTGGGTTTCGGCACTTTCCATTTAAAAAGCGTGCAAATGTAAGAAAATAAACATGAGTGAGGCCAGAAATAACATGAATTTTGTGTGTGTGTGTGTGTGTGTGTGTGTGTGTGTGTGTGTGTGTGTGTGTGTGTGTGTGTGTGTGTGTGTGTGTGTGTGTGTGTGTGTGTGTGTGTGTGTGTGTGTGTGTTACCTGCCTTTTTATTGCTGTAGGCATAATAATAAAATGGAAACGTAAACATTACATAACTGAAATATGCTTACCTGCCACGAACGATATATTATTTTATACATGGAGGAGTTCAGTGACATACACACGTACAGAAGAATTATATATATAAAGATATTAACTCATACATAATTTACATTAAAATGAAAAAATTATAATTTTATTGTCTGGCAACAAAATTATTTTATTTTTAACAATTACCATTGTTTCAAAAAGTTTAAATGAATTTTCAAGTACTTTACTGTTGTTAAAACGTAAAACGTTGCAGGTAAACTACCCCTTCCCCTTAACCGATCTTCACCAAAATCGAAATTCCTTGAGACCTCTACAATTTAGGGACGTATACAAAACATTATTTGATTCTGTTTGAATTTTCAGCTGTTATCGTTTGCCATAGAAAATACACTTGATAAAAAAACGTTGCAGGTAAACTACCCCTTCCCCTTAACCGATATTCGCCAAAAACAATCGATCTTTAGTACTCTACAAATAAGGGCTGTATGCAAAAAATTATTTGATTCTGTTTGAATTTGCGGCTGTTATCGTTTGCCATAGAAAATACCCTTGTTAAAAAAACGTTGCAGGTAAACTACCCCTTTCCCTTAACCGATCTTCACCAAAAACAATAGGTCTTGAGAACTCTACAATTTAGGGCTGTATGCAAATAATCTTTTGATTCTGTTTGAATTTGCGGCTGTTATTGTTAGCCATAGGAAATACCCTTGTTCAAACATAAAACGTTACAGGTAAACTACCCCTCTCCCTTAACCGATCTTCACCAAAAACAATAGATCTTGAGAACTCTACAATTGAGGCCTGTATGGGAAACATTATTTAATTCTGTTTGAATTTGCGGCTGTTATCGTTTGCCAAAAAAAAAAATTTCCCTTGATAAAAAAAAACCGTTGCAGGTAAACTACTCCTTTCCCTCAACCGATCTTCACCAAAAACAATAGGTCGTGAGTATTCTACAAATCAGGGCTGTATGCAAAAAATTATTTGATTCTGTTTGAATTTGCGGCAGTTATCGTTTGCCAAAAAAAAAATCTACACACAGACACACACACACAGACACTTTTCAGAAAACGACTTTTTTTCATGTTTTGAGTGTAGTACAATCAGAATCTGCAATAATCTCGAACACGATTTTTTTTACCATCACCATACTTCCATTTCCTTAAGGAATATGCAAGTAAAATTACCCTTGATAAAAAAACGTTGCTGATAAACTACCCCTTCCCCTTAACCGATCTTCACCAAAAACATTACATCTTGAGTACTCTACAATTCAGGGCTGTATGCAAAAAATTATTTGATTCTGTTTGAATTTGCGGCTCTTATCGTTTGCCATAGAAAATACCCTTTTTAAAATATAAAACGTTGCAGGTAAACTACCCCTTTCCCTTAACCGATCTTCACCAAAACCAACAGGACGTCAGTCTTTTACAATTGAGGAACGTATGCAAAAATATATTTGATTCTGTTTAAATGTGCGGCAGTTATCGTTCGTCATAGAAAAAATTACCTAAATACCACTATTACATTAACGACTCGGAACACAAAGTTTTTAATAAGTAAAAACATAAAGTTTTACCTTACAGCCTGAACCGGTTTTCGCCTTTAAAAGGCTTCTTCAGAGGCTGAAGAAAACCGGTTCAGGCTGTAAGGTAAAACTTTATGTTATTACTTATAAAAAACTTTGTGTTCCGAGTCGTTAATGTAATAGTGGTATTTAGTTAAGTAACGGACACGTCATGGACAACGAAATCCAAGAAAAAATTACCGTTGTTAAAACATAAAATGTTGCAGGTAAACTACTCCTTTCCCTTAACCGATCTACACCAAAAACAATAGGTCTTGAGAACTCTACAATTCAGAGTTTTATACAAAAAAGTATTTGATTATGTTTGAATTTGCGGCTGTTATCGTTTGCCATAGAAAATACCCTTGTTAAAACATAAAACGTTGCTGGTAAACTACCCCTTTCCTTTAACGGACCTTCACCAAAAACAATAGGTCTTGAGTATTCTACAATTCAGGACTGTATGCAAAACAAGATTTGATTCTGTTTGAATTTCCAGCTGTTATCGTTTGCCATAGAAATAAAATCGGTATGGAGAACCATACATGACTTCCATATTATAAGATTTATATTTAAAATCATTTTCGAAATGAAATATTACCATAGAAACTACTTCTTTCTACTTACTGCTTCAGCCTTAACCACAGTACTGTGGTCACTAACGTATACCACCTCACGTTATCGCACTCGATTTTCACTGATGATGGAAGACGATGGCATTGCTGAAACGTCTGATTTTGTAGAAAACATTGGACTACGGCCAAATATCCCGGGAAGGAATTTTAACAAAAACTACTTCTTTGTTGCCGATAACGTTGCACACACATATATATAAAAAATATGAATAAAATTAATGGCTTGTATAAGTTAATGATTGATCTCCATTAAGTAGTGCTCAAGTTTCCAAAGTTTTAATATTATGATGTCCGTAATTAAAACATCAGAGCAGGTTTAGTGTGTATGAGGGTACACCGTGGACAAAAATTTTCAACATTTCCTATTGAGCGTTGCTTAGAGTAAAGCTGCGAATCTACAGTGTATGTTTCACAGAACAAACACGCGAAAAAGAAGGAGTGCTCCGAAGTCACTCATGGACCCTCAGCATCTTGCAGAGGGTTCATTCCCTAAAGACGAAAAGTCTGTCTATGAATCGTTCCTCTGTAAACACGTGCAGTTACATTGCTCAGCGATCCACAGGAAGCAAATTGATGTCCATTTTTTCGGCTTGCATGCGTTATGTTGGTGTGGGTTTCGGCACTTTCCATTTAAAAAGCGTGCAAATGTAAGAAAATAAACATGAGTGAGGCCAGAAATAACATGAATTTTGTGTGTGTGTGTGTGTGTGTGTGTGTGTGTGTGTGTGTGTGTGTGTGTGTGTGTGTGTGTGTGTGTGTGTTACCTGCCTTTTTATTGCTGTAGGCATAATAATAAAATGGAAACGTAAACATTACATAACTGAAATATGCTTACCTGCCACGAACGATATATTATTTTATACATGGAGGAGTTCAGTGACATACACACGTACAGAAGAATTATATATATAAAGATATTAACTCATACATAATTTACATTAAAATGAAAAAATTATAATTTTATTGTCTGGCAACAAAATTATTTTATTTTTAACAATTACCATTGTTTCAAAAAGTTTAAATGAATTTTCAAGTACTTTACTGTTGTTAAAACGTAAAACGTTGCAGGTAAACTACCCCTTCCCCTTAACCGATCTTCACCAAAATCGAAATTCCTTGAGACCTCTACAATTTAGGGACGTATACAAAACATTATTTGATTCTGTTTGAATTTTCAGCTGTTATCGTTTGCCATAGAAAATACACTTGATAAAAAAACGTTGCAGGTAAACTACCCCTTCCCCTTAACCGATATTCGCCAAAAACAATCGATCTTTAGTACTCTACAAATAAGGGCTGTATGCAAAAAATTATTTGATTCTGTTTGAATTTGCGGCTGTTATCGTTTGCCATAGAAAATACCCTTGTTAAAAAAACGTTGCAGGTAAACTACCCCTTTCCCTTAACCGATCTTCACCAAAAACAATAGGTCTTGAGAACTCTACAATTTAGGGCTGTATGCAAATAATCTTTTGATTCTGTTTGAATTTGCGGCTGTTATTGTTAGCCATAGGAAATACCCTTGTTCAAACATAAAACGTTACAGGTAAACTACCCCTCTCCCTTAACCGATCTTCACCAAAAACAATAGATCTTGAGAACTCTACAATTGAGGCCTGTATGGGAAACATTATTTAATTCTGTTTGAATTTGCGGCTGTTATCGTTTGCCAAAAAAAAAAATTTCCCTTGATAAAAAAAAACCGTTGCAGGTAAACTACTCCTTTCCCTCAACCGATCTTCACCAAAAACAATAGGTCGTGAGTATTCTACAAATCAGGGCTGTATGCAAAAAATTATTTGATTCTGTTTGAATTTGCGGCAGTTATCGTTTGCCAAAAAAAAAATCTACACACAGACACACACACACAGACACTTTTCAGAAAACGACTTTTTTTCATGTTTTGAGTGTAGTACAATCAGAATCTGCAATAATCTCGAACACGATTTTTTTTACCATCACCATACTTCCATTTCCTTAAGGAATATGCAAGTAAAATTACCCTTGATAAAAAAACGTTGCTGATAAACTACCCCTTCCCCTTAACCGATCTTCACCAAAAACATTACATCTTGAGTACTCTACAATTCAGGGCTGTATGCAAAAAATTATTTGATTCTGTTTGAATTTGCGGCTCTTATCGTTTGCCATAGAAAATACCCTTTTTAAAATATAAAACGTTGCAGGTAAACTACCCCTTTCCCTTAACCGATCTTCACCAAAACCAACAGGACGTCAGTCTTTTACAATTGAGGAACGTATGCAAAAATATATTTGATTCTGTTTAAATGTGCGGCAGTTATCGTTCGTCATAGAAAAAATTACCTAAATACCACTATTACATTAACGACTCGGAACACAAAGTTTTTAATAAGTAAAAACATAAAGTTTTACCTTACAGCCTGAACCGGTTTTCGCCTTTAAAAGGCTTCTTCAGAGGCTGAAGAAAACCGGTTCAGGCTGTAAGGTAAAACTTTATGTTATTACTTATAAAAAACTTTGTGTTCCGAGTCGTTAATGTAATAGTGGTATTTAGTTAAGTAACGGACACGTCATGGACAACGAAATCCAAGAAAAAATTACCGTTGTTAAAACATAAAATGTTGCAGGTAAACTACTCCTTTCCCTTAACCGATCTACACCAAAAACAATAGGTCTTGAGAACTCTACAATTCAGAGTTTTATACAAAAAAGTATTTGATTATGTTTGAATTTGCGGCTGTTATCGTTTGCCATAGAAAATACCCTTGTTAAAACATAAAACGTTGCTGGTAAACTACCCCTTTCCTTTAACGGACCTTCACCAAAAACAATAGGTCTTGAGTATTCTACAATTCAGGACTGTATGCAAAACAAGATTTGATTCTGTTTGAATTTCCAGCTGTTATCGTTTGCCATAGAAATAAAATCGGTATGGAGAACCATACATGACTTCCATATTATAAGATTTATATTTAAAATCATTTTCGAAATGAAATATTACCATAGAAACTACTTCTTTCTACTTACTGCTTCAGCCTTAACCACAGTACTGTGGTCACTAACGTATACCACCTCACGTTATCGCACTCGATTTTCACTGATGATGGAAGACGATGGCATTGCTGAAACGTCTGATTTTGTAGAAAACATTGGACTACGGCCAAATATCCCGGGAAGGAATTTTAACAAAAACTACTTCTTTGTTGCCGATAACGTTGCACACACATATATATAAAAAATATGAATAAAATTAATGGCTTGTATAAGTTAATGATTGATCTCCATTAAGTAGTGCTCAAGTTTCCAAAGTTTTAATATTATGATGTCCGTAATTAAAACATCAGAGCAGGTTTAGTGTGTATGAGGGTACACCGTGGACAAAAATTTTCAACATTTCCTATTGAGCGTTGCTTAGAGTAAAGCTGCGAATCTACAGTGTATGTTTCACAGAACAAACACGCGAAAAAGAAGGAGTGCTCCGAAGTCACTCATGGACCCTCAGCATCTTGCAGAGGGTTCATTCCCTAAAGACGAAAAGTCTGTCTATGAATCGTTCCTCTGTAAACACGTGCAGTTACATTGCTCAGCGATCCACAGGAAGCAAATTGATGTCCATTTTTTCGGCTTGCATGCGTTATGTTGGTGTGGGTTTCGGCACTTTCCATTTAAAAAGCGTGCAAATGTAAGAAAATAAACATGAGTGAGGCCAGAAATAACATGAATTTGTGTGTGTGTGTGTGTGTGTGTGTGTGTGTGTGTGTGTGTGTGTGTGTGTGTGTCTTACCTGCCTTTTTATTGCTGTAGGCATAATAATAAAATGGAAACGTAAACATTACATAACTGAAATATGCTTACCTGCCACGAACGATATATTATTTTATACATGGAGGAGTTCAGTGACATACACACGTACAGAAGAATTATATATATAAAGATATTAACTCATACATAATTTACATTAAAATGAAAAAATTATAATTTTATTGTCTGGCAACAAAATTATTTTATTTTTAACAATTACCATTGTTTCAAAAAGTTTAAATGAATTTTCAAGTACTTTACTGTTGTTAAAACGTAAAACGTTGCAGGTAAACTACCCCTTCCCCTTAACCGATCTTCACCAAAATCGAAATTCCTTGAGACCTCTACAATTTAGGGACGTATACAAAACATTATTTGATTCTGTTTGAATTTTCAGCTGTTATCGTTTGCCATAGAAAATACACTTGATAAAAAAACGTTGCAGGTAAACTACCCCTTCCCCTTAACCGATCTTCGCCAAAAACAATCGATCTTTAGTACTCTACAAATAAGGGCTGTATGCAAAAAATTATTTGATTCTGTTTGAATTTGCGGCTGTTATCGTTTGCCATAGAAAATACCCTTGTTAAAAAAACGTTGCAGGTAAACTACCCCTTTCCCTTAACCGATCTTCACCAAAAACAATAGATCTTGAGAACTCTACAATTTAGGGCTGTATGCAAATAATCTTTTGATTCTGTTTGAATTTGCGGCTGTTATTGTTAGCCATAGGAAATACCCTTGTTCAAACATAAAACGTTACAGGTAAACTACCCCTCTCCCTTAACCGATCTTCACCAAAAACAATAGATCTTGAGAACTCTACAATTGAGGCCTGTATGGGAAACATTATTTAATTCTGTTTGAATTTGCGGCTGTTATCGTTTGCCAAAAAAAAAAATTTCCCTTGATAAAAAAAAACCGTTGCAGGTAAACTACTCCTTTCCCTCAACCGATCTTCACCAAAAACAATAGGTCGTGAGTATTCTACAAATCAGGGCTGTATGCAAAAAATTATTTGATTCTGTTTGAATTTGCGGCAGTTATCGTTTGCCAAAAAAAAAATCTACACACAGACACACACACACAGACACTTTTCGGAAAACGACTTTTTTTCATGTTTTGAGTGTAGTACAATCAGAATCTGCAATAATCTCGAACACGATTTTTTTTACCATCACCATACTTCCATTTCCTTAAGGAATATGCAAGTAAAATTACCCTTGATAAAAAAACGTTGCTGATAAACTACCCCTTCCCCTTAACCGATCTTCACCAAAAACATTACATCTTGAGTACTCTACAATTCAGGGCTGTATGCAAAAAATTATTTGATTCTGTTTGAATTTGCGGCTCTTATCGTTTGCCATAGAAAATACCCTTTTTAAAATATAAAACGTTGCAGGTAAACTACCCCTTTCCCTTAACCGATCTTCACCAAAACCAACAGGACGTCAGTCTTTTACAATTGAGGAACGTATGCAAAAATATATTTGATTCTGTTTAAATGTGCGGCAGTTATCGTTCGTCATAGAAAAAATTACCTAAATACCACTATTACATTAACGACTCGGAACACAAAGTTTTTAATAAGTAAAAACATAAAGTTTTACCTTACAGCCTGAACCGGTTTTCGCCTTTAAAAGGCTTCTTCAGAGGCTGAAGAAAACCGGTTCAGGCTGTAAGGTAAAACTTTATGTTATTACTTATAAAAAACTTTGTGTTCCGAGTCGTTAATGTAATAGTGGTATTTAGTTAAGTAACGGACACGTCATGGACAACGAAATCCAAGAAAAAATTACCGTTGTTAAAACATAAAATGTTGCAGGTAAACTACTCCTTTCCCTTAACCGATCTACACCAAAAACAATAGGTCTTGAGAACTCTACAATTCAGAGTTTTATACAAAAAAGTATTTGATTATGTTTGAATTTGCGGCTGTTATCGTTTGCCATAGAAAATACCCTTGTTAAAACATAAAACGTTGCTGGTAAACTACCCCTTTCCTTTAACGGATCTTCACCAAAAACAATAGGTCTTGAGTATTCTACAATTCAGGACTGTATGCAAAACAAGATTTGATTCTGTTTGAATTTCCAGCTGTTATCGTTTGCCATAGAAATAAAATCGGTATGGAGAACCATACATGACTTCCATATTATAAGATTTATATTTAAAATCATTTTCGAAATGAAATATTACCATAGAAACTACTTCTTTCTACTTACTGCTTCAGCCTTAACCACAGTACTGTGGTCACTAACGTATACCACCTCACGTTATCGCACTCGATTTTCACTGATGATGGAAGTCGATGGCATTGCTGAAACGTCTGATTTTGTAGAAAACATTGGACTACGGCCAAATATCCCGGGAAGGAATTTTAACAAAAACTACTTCTTTGTTGCCGATAACGTTGCACACACATATATATAAAAAATATGAATAAAATTAATGGCTTGTATAAGTTAATGATTGATCTCCATTAAGTAGTGCTCAAGTTTCCAAAGTTTTAATATTATGATGTCCGTAATTAAAACATCAGAGCAGGTTTAGTGTGTATGAGGGTACACCGTGGACAAAAATTTTCAACATTTCCTATTGAGCGTTGCTTAGAGTAAAGCTGCGAATCTACAGTGTATGTTTCACAGAACAAACACGCGAAAAAGAAGGAGTGCTCCGAAGTCACTCATGGACCCTCAGCATCTTGCAGAGGGTTCATTCCCTAAAGACGAAAAGTCTGTCTATGAATCGTTCCTCTGTAAACACGTGCAGTTACATTGCTCAGCGATCCACAGGAAGCAAATTGATGTCCATTTTTTCGGCTTGCATGCGTTATGTTGGTGTGGGTTTCGGCACTTTCCATTTAAAAAGCGTGCAAATGTAAGAAAATAAACATGAGTGAGGCCAGAAATAACATGAATTTTGTGTGTGTGTGTGTGTGTGTGTGTGTGTGTGTGTGTGTGTGTGTGTGTGTGTGTGTGTGTGTGTGTGTGTGTGTGTGTGTGTCTTACCTGCCTTTTTATTGCTGTAGGCATAATAATAAAATGGAAACGTAAACATTACATAACTAAAATATGCTTACCTGCCACGAACGATATATTATTTTATACATGGAGGAGTTCAGTGACATACACACGTACAGAAGAATTATATATATAAAGATATTAACTCATACATAATTTACATTAAAATGAAAAAATTATAATTTTATTGTCTGGCAACAAAATTATTTTATTTTTAACAATTACCATTGTTTCAAAAAGTTTAAATGAATTTTCAAGTACTTTACTGTTGTTAAAACGTAAAACGTTGCAGGTAAACTACCCCTTCCCCTTAACCGATCTTCACCAAAATCGAAATTCCTTGAGACCTCTACAATTTAGGGACGTATACAAAACATTATTTGATTCTGTTTGAATTTTCAGCTGTTATCGTTTGCCATAGAAAATACACTTGATAAAAAAACGTTGCAGGTAAACTACCCCTTCCCCTTAACCGATCTTCGCCAAAAACAATCGATCTTTAGTACTCTACAAATAAGGGCTGTATGCAAAAAATTATTTGATTCTGTTTGAATTTGCGGCTGTTATCGTTTGCCATAGAAAATACCCTTGTTAAAAAAACGTTGCAGGTAAACTACCCCTTTCCCTTAACCGATCTTCACCAAAAACAATAGATCTTGAGAACTCTACAATTTAGGGCTGTATGCAAATAATCTTTTGATTCTGTTTGAATTTGCGGCTGTTATTGTTAGCCATAGGAAATACCCTTGTTCAAACATAAAACGTTACAGGTAAACTACCCCTCTCCCTTAACCGATCTTCACCAAAAACAATAGATCTTGAGAACTCTACAATTGAGGCCTGTATGGGAAACATTATTTAATTCTGTTTGAATTTGCGGCTGTTATCGTTTGCCAAAAAAAAAAATTTCCCTTGATAAAAAAAAACCGTTGCAGGTAAACTACTCCTTTCCCTCAACCGATCTTCACCAAAAACAATAGGTCGTGAGTATTCTACAAATCAGGGCTGTATGCAAAAAATTATTTGATTCTGTTTGAATTTGCGGCAGTTATCGTTTGCCAAAAAAAAAATCTACACACAGACACACACACACAGACACTTTTCGGAAAACGACTTTTTTTCATGTTTTGAGTGTAGTACAATCAGAATCTGCAATAATCTCGAACACGATTTTTTTTACCATCACCATACTTCCATTTCCTTAAGGAATATGCAAGTAAAATTACCCTTGATAAAAAAACGTTGCTGATAAACTACCCCTTCCCCTTAACCGATCTTCACCAAAAACATTACATCTTGAGTACTCTACAATTCAGGGCTGTATGCAAAAAATTATTTGATTCTGTTTGAATTTGCGGCTCTTATCGTTTGCCATAGAAAATACCCTTTTTAAAATATAAAACGTTGCAGGTAAACTACCCCTTTCCCTTAACCGATCTTCACCAAAACCAACAGGACGTCAGTCTTTTACAATTGAGGAACGTATGCAAAAATATATTTGATTCTGTTTAAATGTGCGGCAGTTATCGTTCGTCATAGAAAAAATTACCTAAATACCACTATTACATTAACGACTCGGAACACAAAGTTTTTAATAAGTAAAAACATAAAGTTTTACCTTACAGCCTGAACCGGTTTTCGCCTTTAAAAGGCTTCTTCAGAGGCTGAAGAAAACCGGTTCAGGCTGTAAGGTAAAACTTTATGTTATTACTTATAAAAAACTTTGTGTTCCGAGTCGTTAATGTAATAGTGGTATTTAGTTAAGTAACGGACACGTCATGGACAACGAAATCCAAGAAAAAATTACCGTTGTTAAAACATAAAATGTTGCAGGTAAACTACTCCTTTCCCTTAACCGATCTACACCAAAAACAATAGGTCTTGAGAACTCTACAATTCAGAGTTTTATACAAAAAAGTATTTGATTATGTTTGAATTTGCGGCTGTTATCGTTTGCCATAGAAAATACCCTTGTTAAAACATAAAACGTTGCTGGTAAACTACCCCTTTCCTTTAACGGATCTTCACCAAAAACAATAGGTCTTGAGTATTCTACAATTCAGGACTGTATGCAAAACAAGATTTGATTCTGTTTGAATTTCCAGCTGTTATCGTTTGCCATAGAAATAAAATCGGTATGGAGAACCATACATGACTTCCATATTATAAGATTTATATTTAAAATCATTTTCGAAATGAAATATTACCATAGAAACTACTTCTTTCTACTTACTGCTTCAGCCTTAACCACAGTACTGTGGTCACTAACGTATACCACCTCACGTTATCGCACTCGATTTTCACTGATGATGGAAGTCGATGGCATTGCTGAAACGTCTGATTTTGTAGAAAACATTGGACTACGGCCAAATATCCCTGGAAGGAATTTTAACAAAAACTACTTCTTTGTTGCCGATAACGTTGCACACACATATATATAAAAAATATGAATAAAATTAATGGCTTGTATAAGTTAATGATTGATCTCCATTAAGTAGTGCTCAAGTTTCCAAAGTTTTAATATTATGATGTCCGTAATTAAAACATCAGAGCAGGTTTAGTGTGTATGAGGGTACACCGTGGACAAAAATTTTCAACATTTCCTATTGAGCGTTGCTTAGAGTAAAGCTGCGAATCTACAGTGTATGTTTCACAGAACAAACACGCGAAAAAGAAGGAGTGCTCCGAAGTCACTCATGGACCCTCAGCATATTGCAGAGGGTTCATTCCCTAAAGACGAAAAGTCTGTCTATGAATCGTTCCTCTGTAAACACGTGCAGTTACATTGCTCAGCGATCCACAGGAAGCAAATTGATGTCCATTTTTTCGGCTTGCATGCGTTATGTTGGTGTGGGTTTCGGCACTTTCCATTTAAAAAGCGTGCAAATGTAAGAAAATAAACATGAGTGAGGCCAGAAATAACATGAATTTTGTGTGTGTGTGTGTGTGTGTGTGTGTGTGTGTGTGTGTGTGTGTGTGTGTGTGTGTGTGTGTGTGTGTGTGTGTGTGTGTGTGTGTGTGTGTGTGTGTGTGTGTGTGTGTGTGTGTGTGTGTGTGTGTGTGTGTGTGTGTGTGTGTGTGTGTGTGTGTGTGTGTGTGTGTGTGTGTGTGTGTGTGTGTGTGTGTGTGTGGCTTCCCTGCCTTTTTATTATGGTAGTCATAATAATAAAATGGAAACGTAAACATTACATAACTGAGATATGCTTTTAATATTCATGTTTAATATAACTCCTAAGTATGCTACTGTGAAAATTAATTGTTCCTCCAAGGCCGCGAAAATAACACAACAATACGCTGACCGATTTCGCGTCAAGGAAGAAATTAAAGCGTTACACATTAAAAAATCTCTCCTCAATACTCGTTTGCTTAAACTGGATTTGCAGATTCTTAACAATATTCATCCTGTCATTATCGATAAAGTTTTAGATTCCGTACACAGATACATATATAATATTGTACGTCGTACACATTGTAGTCAATCACGCAAACTTCTTAGGCTAGAACATAAACATCGCCAAGAGTCTGCCATTGTTTGTAAACACACATTTTACCCTAGAGTCATGAACTTAACTACAATATTCTTTGATGATAACGAAATGAAGCTTTTAAGTAAAGGGATAAATTATAATCTCCCACCCGTCGGTAAAAACAAACTTATCTATGAAGTCGTTGAAGCAGAGGCAGCCGTCAAATCTATTTCAGACCCACACTTACAAAATGAAGCACGTGTACTTATAAATAACAAATTCAATAGAGCCATTAAATTGAACAATAATCTACCTCTCGTTTCACGTGGTCAGTCTAGGTACTCTAGTGAATATAAAACTTTAAAACACATGAAAACAAAATTAATCAACAACAATGCCCTTATCGTTAAGGCAGATAAAGGAAATACGCTAGTCATCATGGACACTGATTCATACAGTGATAAAGTTCATGATTTTATTTCTAACAACAACATTAAAATATTAAACTCTGACCCCACTGAATTGTACGTCAGGGAACTTAACAATTGTATTAATAAATGTACCAACTTATTCAATGAAAGCACACGACGTTACTTAAAGCCCATCAATGCTAAAGCCCCGATATTCACAGGACTGCCTAAAATTCATAAACATAACATACCTATCAGACCGCTCGTGAACTTTACCACTGCTCCTGGCTTCAAAACTGCAAAAGCACTAGTTCGTTTGATAAAAGATAATTTACAATTACGTAATAATCATAGTATTAAGAACAACAATAATTTTATTAATGATACTAAATCTGTTGAACTACAACCTAACCACAAATTGGCGTCGTTCGACATAACTAATTTATACACGAACATCCCAGTCATAGATACATAACAGATTTTGAGAAACAATTTATCTGACAATAGTTGCATGAACACACAGACAATAAATGAGTTAATTAATTTACTCGAGGTTATTTTGAAACAAAACTATTTCACTTTTAATGGCTCGTTTTACATTCAAAATGATGGCCTAGCTATGGGCTCACCCCTCTCCGGCCCACTGGCCGATATTTATTTGAATTATTATGAGAATACTCACTTGTTGAAAAATAATATATATGCAAATAAAATAATATTTTATGCACGGTATGTAGACGATACGTTTTTAATTTTTGATGGTACTATAAGACAAATCGAATTATTTAAAAACTGTTTAAATAAAATAAATAGAAACTTCCAGTTTACTCTTGAAACAGAGGTTGATAACAAGATAAACTTTCTAGATTTAACCATCACTCGACAGATGAATAAACTAAATTTCAACATTTATAGGAAACCGACTACCACTGACACCACAATACACGCAGACTGTCATCATCCTCTTTCACATAAAATGGCAGCGTACAAAAGTTTCATTCATAGATTATTGACAATTCCTTTGGATGATAATGACTTCCGTGATGAGCTAAATGTCATAAAATATATCGCGGTTGCCAATGGTTACAATAGTTTAACCATTGACAAACTGTTGAGAAAACATGAAAAAAGAATGCATAAACCCCGAATAAACAACAACCCGCAAAAAATTTTTATATCTACTAATTACACTAGCTTTATGCCTAAGGTTTTGTCTTCTGTATTGAAAAATAATAGTTTCACTATTTCATTCAGGACTAATAATAAGTTACTGGATATTCTCAAACCGAAAAAACACACGCCTCCAGAAGAAAAAACTGGCATATATAAGTTAACATGCAATGATTGCGAGTGCTTCTACATTGGACAGACTGGGAGAGGTTTCCTTAAACGATTTCGAGAACATTTACCTAAGAAAATAAGAAACATTGACAACATCAAATCAAATTATGCCCGACACCTGACTTCACACAATCATAATTACACAGATTTTAGTTCCAATTTAATACCGTTACATGTGTGTAAGAAGGGCCGTTTCATGAATGCCGTGGAGGAATTTGAAATTTGCAGTGCATATGCAAACCCAAGGAGCCGCGATATCGTGTTAAATGACCACCTGAACTTTGTATCCAACCGATTGTACGATACCGCCTTGAGTCTGCTCGCTGGGGCTACGATAAGGTAGCAACCGCTCAGTGGCAGAATGAACTTGAACGGGTGTGCACCCAAATCCGCGTACGGTTCATATGCAAATTTTGACATTTTAACTTCTTAACGATCTCGCAAGAGTGATAGTTTTAATACTATCTGATGATGGAGCATAAGCTCTGAAACGCGTCATAGACGAAGCACAAGAAATCACACAGCGGATAATTTAAGGTAAATAATTTATTAATGAGATATGCTTGCCTGGCATGAACGATATATTTTCTTTCATACATGATTTACATTAAAATGAAAAAATTATAATTTTATTGCCTGGCAACAAAATTATTTTATTTTTAACAATTACCATTGTTTGAAAAAGTTTAAATGAATTTTCAAGTACTTTACTGTTGTTAAAACGTAAAAGGTTCCAGGTAAACTACCCCTTCCCCTTAACCGATCTTCACCAAAATCAAAAGGCCATGAGTTCTCTACAATTCAGGGGAGTATGCAAAAAATTATTTGATTCTGTTTGAATAAGCGGCAGTTATCGTTCGTCATAGAAAAAATTACCCTTGTTAAAACATAAAATGTTGCAGGTAAACTACCCCTTTCCCTTAACCGATCTTCACCAAAAACAATAGGTCTTGAGAACTCCATAATTCAGGGCTCTATGCGAAACATTATTTGATTCTGTTTGAATTTGCGGCTGTTATCGTTTGCCAAACAAAATTACCCTTGATAAAAAGAAAACCGTTGCAGGTAAACTACCCCTTTCCCTCAACCGATCTTCACCAAAAACAATAGGTCGTGAGTACTCTACAAATCAGAGCTGTATGCAAAAAATTATTTGATTCTGTTTGAATTTGCGGCTGTTATCGTTTGCCATAGAAAAAATCTACAGACAGACACACACACAGACACTTTTCGAAAAACGACTTTTTTTCATGTTTTGAGTGTAGTACAAACAGAATCTGCAATAATCTCGAACACGATTTTTTTACTTCCATATTCCTTAAGGAAATGGAAGTATGGTGATGGCAAAAAAAATCGTGTTCGAGATTATTGCAGATTCTGATTGTACTACACTCAAAACATGAAAAAAGTCGTTTTTCGAAAAGTGTCTGTGTGTGTGTGTGTGTGTCTGTCTGTCTGTGTGTGTGTGTGTGTGTCTGTAGATTTTTTTCTATGGCAAACGATAACTGCCACAAATTCAAACAGAATCAAATAATTTTTTGCGTACAGTCCTGATATGTAGAGTACTCACGACCTATTGTTTTTGGCGAAGATCGGTTGAGGTTAAGGGGTAGTTTACCTGCAACGGTTTTTTTATCAAGGGTAATTTTTTTTTTGGCAAACGATAACAGCCGCAAATTCAACGTTTTATGTTTTAACAAGGGTATTTTCTATGGCAAACGATAACAGCCGCAAATTCAAGCAGAATCAAATAATTTTTTCCATATGTCCCTGACTTGTAGAGAACTCAAGGCCTCTTGATTTTGGTGAAGATCGGTTAAGGGGAAGGGGTAGTTTACCAGCAACCTTTTACGTTTTAACAACAGTAAAGTACTTGAAAATTCATTTAAACTTTTTAAAACAATGGTAATTGTTAAAAATAAAATAATTTTGTTGCCAGGCAATAAAATTATAATTTTTTTTCATTTTAATGTAAATCATGTATGAGAGAAAATATATCGTTCGTGGCAGGCAAGCATATCTCGGTTATGTAATATTTACGTTTCCATTTTATTATTATGACTACCGCAATAAAAAGGCAGGGAAGACACACACACACACACACACACACACACACACACACACAAAATTCGCGTTATTTCTGGCCTCACTCATGTTTATTTTCTTACATTTGCACGCTTTTTAAATGGAAAGTGCCGAAAACCCACACAAACATAACGCGTGCAAGCCGAAAAAGTGTCCAGCGTGGATAGCGATTTGCTTCCTGTGGAACGCTGGGCAGTGTAACTGCACGTGTTTACAGAGGAACGATTCATAGACCGACTTTTCGTCTTTAGGGAATAAACCCTCTGCAAGATGCTGAGGGTCCATGAGTGACATCGGAGCGCTCTTTCTTTTCCGCGTGTTTGTTCTGTGAAACGTACACTGTAGATTCGCAGCTTTACTCTAAGCAACGCTCAATAGGAAATGTTGAAAATTTTTGTCCACGGTGTACCCTCATACACACTAAACCTGCTCTGATGTTTTAATTACGGACATCATAATATTAAAACTTTGGAAACTTGAACACTACTTAATGGAGATCAATCATTAACTTATACAAGCCATTAATTTTATGCATATTTTTTATATATATGTGTACAACGTTATCGGCAACAAAGAAGTAGTTTTTGTTAAAATTCCTTCCAGGGATATTTGGCCGTAGTCCAATGTTTTCTACAAAATCAGACGTTTCGGCAATGCCATCGACTTCCATCATTAGTGAAAATCGAGTGCGATAACGTGAGGTGGTATACGTTAGTGACCACAGTACTGTGGTTAAGGCTGAAGCAGTAAGTAGAAAGAAGTAGTTTCTATGGTAATATTTCATTTCGAAAATGATTTTAAATATAAATCTTAGAATATGGAAGTCATGTATGGTTCTCCATACCGATATTTTGCCATCACCATACTTGCATTTCCTTAAGGAATATGGAAGTAAAATCTACAAACACAGACACTTTTCGAAAAATGACTTTTTTTCATGTTTTGAGTGTAGTACAATCAGAATCTGGAATAATCTCGAACACGATTTTTTTTGCCATCACCATACTTCCACTTCCTTAAGGAACATGGAAGTAAAAAACCTTGCAGGTAAACTACCCCTTCCCCTTAACCGATCTTCACCAAAAACAATAGGTCTTGAGAACTCTACAATTCAGGGGTGTATGCAAATAATTATTTGATTCTGTTTGAATTTACGGCATTTATCATTCGTCATAAAAAAATTACCCTTGTTAAAACATAAAACGTTGCAGGTAAACTACCCCTTTCCCTTAACCGATCTTCAACAAAATCAACAGACCTTGAGTACTGTATAATTCCAAAAGGTATGCAAAATAGTAGTTGATTCTGTTTGAATTTACGGCAGTTATCGTTCGTCATAGAAAATATTACCCTTGTTAAAACATTAAATGTTGCTGGTAAACTACCCTATTCCTTTAACCGACCTTCACCAAAACCAACAGGTCTTGAGAACTCTACTATTCAGAGTTGCATGCAGAAAATTATTTGATTCTGTTTGAATTTGCGGCTATCGTTTCCCATAGAAAAAAAATCTACAGATAGACACACAGACACACACACACACTTTTTGAAAAATTACTTTTTTTCATGTTTTGAGGGTAGTACAATCAGAATCTGCAATAATCTCGAACACAATTTTTTTTTGCCATCACCATACTACTTCCATTTATGGAACATGGAAGTAAAAGAAACAAATTTCTACATATTGATATTGTAATTTTCTATCCTTTACTTATCTGGGTAATTATTTTTATTTATGAAAATTTAATTTTGATTAGTTCAATCACTTTTTTCTACAGTCTATTTCTTGATGTATACAATATATTTAATATTTATAATAACTTTACCTCAAGATGTTTTTTCCTTATTTGGAACATGTTTCGGGACACTTAGTGTTCCCATCCTAATTTTGAATCTTGTGAAATACTTATGTGTTGGTTGATTGTTGTTATGGTTTCCTGTTGGCCTTTGGCACTTTAAATTGGTATTATTGTGTGTGATTGTGGTGTATATATTAGTATTTTTTGTATTTTCGATGTTGAGTGCTTTGAAAATGGTGTCATGTTTTGTATTGATCTGTATTTGTTAAGTATTTGTTTTGTGTTTCTATATTTGTAAATTTTCCCAAATGTTCGTTATGGTGCCTTTGTGTGGTATGTGTTTTATTAGTGTCATGTTGGTTATGTCTGGGAATTCATGTCCAGTGTTTATTGCATGTGTGGCCAAATTAGATTTATTATATAAACCAACATGAAACCAGAACAACAACCAACCAACACACAAGTATTTCACAAGATTCAAAATTAGGAAGGCTGAGGATGCGAACACTATGTGTCCCGACACATGTTCCAAATAAGGAAAAAACATCTTGAGGTAAAGTTATTACAAATATTACATTTTGATTAGGTATTCATATAATTGTAGTAATAAACTTATAAGCTCATCTATATATGTGGCTAATATTTATTATATCAAGTATCCTTCAAGACATAAGTTTTTTTTTATGCTTTGGACTCACAGTCATGTCTTGAGGTGGTAGGATTTTGTTTTCAAAAACTCATTAGCTTCTGTTATTGTTCAAGTGTCATCGGTCCATGTCTTGGACCCTTATAGCACTTCCAGTTTTTTTAGGCTATTATAAACTCTTAATTTACCATTTATCAACAGACCTTGTGATGAGAAGAAATCTTCTTGTTTAACTCTTTCACTAATGTCTTTGTCTATATCATTTGTATCTGTCACCAGGGAACCTAGACATTTACATTCTGTGATGTTTTCTAAGGTATACTGATCACTTTTTAGACTTTATCAATATTGTGTTGTACCCTATTTTGCTGCGTTTGTAATATCAGGTACACAAAAATACTTTAGTCATGTAATGAACTGCCCTTGTGTTTTTAATTATACAGGGTGATTCAATATTGAATGGCAATCTCTCGGGAGCTGATTCTATAACCAAAAATAAGAAAAAAGTTCATTTAAATGGTTTGTTAGCGAGTTACGGCTCGCGAACCAGTTCGCCCTGATTTCTGCTCCCATGGTAAAATGATGTTGTACTGAAATTCTTGGGGCAAGTAGTGAAGGATAAATTTGGTGGTTTCTCATGGTTTTTGATCTGAAAATTTTAATAAAAGAGGTCTGAGAGTTCTATCTCAATTAGTTTCTAAGAAAAACTGTGTAAAACAAAACATTGGAGTCAAAAAACACACTTTTAGATATATATATATATATATATTCTGTAACGTATCGACTCTTATCAAAGGTTTCCGCCTCTCCAAGAGTGTATTACAGATTACGGTTTTATAGTTAATTCAGCCCCACTATTGTAAGCGCCTATTTGGTAACGTATTCACTATGAGGTATAGTAGAGTTATATTATATGCCCCACGTTATCTGCGTCATTTTTATAACGTCTCGCTTATAATGTGTGCGTAACGTCCGTCTTTTTACAGTCTCGGATCGGTCAGAACACCTCTTAGCAATCGCCACTTATGTATAAATACTGAGGTTTAAATGAATTTGATGGTAATGTTACCCAAACGAAGCAGAAATCGAGTGTGTGTGATTTGGGTCAAGAGTAAGGAAGTTCTTTAGCCTTATTTGGAAGAGAGAGCGAGTACCGTTGGTTTACCCTCGGAGTAAACGATTTCTTAAATTTTTTTTAAAATATTCGCCGTGAATGGGCTCAGCTGATTTTGACAGTAGTCTCCAAATATAGGTTAACCAAACGACACTACACTGTTCCTTAATACTACCTGAAGGATAGTTCTCTTCTTATTTTACTGAAATCTACCACAACTACCCGCTACAATAAAGGAAACACATTTTATTATTCAATATAATTTCTTAATAGTATTTATTTATAATATTATTGATTTTTCTCTTCCGCCAACATACAAATATTACAATCGATCCTTTCAATAACTAATTCATGATATCGACTTCATTGGGTAAACATGGAATTATCATAAAATCTGGTTTTTACTGATTTTACAATTTTATCTTTTATTTAAACATCAATAAACATATAATTCTTTTATTTATTTCCCCAGGGTTAAGGGTAAGTTCTTTGTGTTATGAGATGGTCAGAAATGGATAATTATATACTACGCTTTACAAAATAAAACAATAAACTTCGAAAATTTGTTTATTCTTTTAGTACGTAGTTCCGGATTTGTCCGTAAGAGAGCAGATTATGTTTTATTAAACAGGTGATTACACTTTAAAAGTTTCTGTACTGCACGACAATTTGATTTGAGGTTTTCTTGCTTAAATATTAAAAGAAATGTTTATATTACCTCATTCCTCGAAGTTCTTACTTGTGTGAAGCGGTTTCTCGGGTGGTGTTCATAGTTGTTTTGTAATTTCATGACCGTCTGTCAGATACCATCTCGTCAAAAACTCGAAATGCGGCTTGGCTAGGCCTGATCTTCAAAATGGTTTTTTTCACTTTTGTTATGGGGTAAAGCAAGTTACATTTGATATTTAAGGTAGTGGTACATAATGTTTATACTGTTAATTAAATTTTGTGATAATTTTGTACTGTTCAAAAGATTTCTAAAGGTTTTTAATACAATTTTTGTCTCATAACGTTTTCCAACCGAACAGTTTTCAATCTCCAATTAGATTAAACAATATATTGTTATTTCGTTACTGTTAGTAACCCATTATTTTTATATCATTTTTTATTGGTACTGCTATTTACTTTTTAGTATATAGGCAGTTTTTAATTATTATAAATTTATTTTTTATTTACAGAAAAATAATTCTTTTTAATTTTGGTTTCTTTCCCAATTTGATTTACATAATACTGTAGTTGTTTGTTTATTTTCTTATAACTTTAGATATAAGTCTTTAACATTATTATTAACTTTAAATGAATTTATATATTATTTATTAATCTCTTATAGTATTCTTACACTGCACTATTTTCTTCTGCCATTTTCCTCATACAGTATTATTTTATTTTTTATTATCATCTGATATTTAAATCTTTTATTTTTTAAAAACCCTGGGTTATCTTATATAATAACACAATTATTTTATTAAATATAAAATTAACATAGGTACTAAATTTTGTTGCCTACACAATATAAATCCTACAATCTAAACAAAATATATAATTAGTTAGTAGCATCACAGTCTACTATTATAATCTATAATTCCCACATCTACAGCACAAGTCTGTA
Source organism: Magicicada septendecula (assembly GCA_034769895.1). Taxonomy (NCBI): domain Eukaryota; kingdom Metazoa; phylum Arthropoda; class Insecta; order Hemiptera; family Cicadidae; genus Magicicada; species Magicicada septendecula. The sequence continues at coordinate 8,331,085 of CM068370.1, forward strand.
AGAAGTTCCCTTCACATTCACTTATTTCCGCACTGGGTACACTATAACTCACTTGTCACTGTATATCACTTCAATATCGTTTATAATGTTTAGTGATATAACTTAATTTATAGCTAGTTATAGTTTACCCATTTCTGACCTTTATGGTAGTATAATTTATCATTTATTGGGATTGGGTTATGTAGCGTTACATAAAGCCCCCCCCACTAGAACAAATTTATTTTTGTTTTACTTGTTTATTAAAATAAATTGTTGATTGTTTCAATTCTCATAATATTCTTGGTTTTTCTTCGTGATATCGTTTCATTTCCGACTGGTTGTACACTCCTTTTATTCGGTTATTGTGAATTGTTTTGATTTCATAGGTATTATTCCCCTTCACCTGGGTTATGAGGTAAGGTCCAGTATAAAGTAACAGTAGTTTCCGAGCAATACCCTCTATAGAACTGGGTAGTTGTCTATTTTTGATTAATACTTTATCTCCCATCTGGTATGTATCCAATCTTTTCTTTTTTTCTTGATCCCCTTTTTGTTGAAGTTCCACTTTATGCAACACTCTGTTGTGCATTTCAACTTTGTTGAACTCTACTCTCTCTCCTGGAGAAAAATTTATTAATGATTTATTTCTCTGGGTAGTGGTACTTCCACATTTTACTTGATAAGGACTGGTCACACTAATCATATTAAACTTGTTTTAACACTCATTTCTATTTACTTCTATAAATTCGCTTTATCAATTAAGCTTCTGTCTGCTATCTTCCTTCTATTTTCTTCATCTATACTTCTGGAATCTAATATCAATCTATACAGATATTTTATCATCATTATCCCTTAAATATTCAATTTCCCTAACATTTTTCCCTATCTTGTGCTGTGGTACCAGTCAGGTGGCCACTTTTGGGTCCATAACTCTGCTGTCCATCCTTACACCTTCTGAGACCAGGGGAACATCATCCCTGCTCATAAAAATTATTGCCGGAACATTTCTACGGTCAATACATTAAAATAAAAAAATTATAAGTAGTCAATTAGCGACTAATACTAAACACTTTTGGGATTCTTCATACTGTAGCTGGTTACATTAAATTATATATTTCTTCTTCTTCTTGATTCCTTCTTCTTTTCCATTAACTAATAGCATATAACATTATTGATAGGCATTATTTTAAAATCCTTTTGAATTTCCTTCTTGTGACATATTTCTCCGTATCATTTCTTCTTATATAATCTTCAATTCAGAGAAATTCTAAATTATTGTTGTATTAATTGTCATCCTCCTTCAGTTTCATTGGAGTCATTCAATTATTCTTTATTCTTCTTATTTGACTTTCTTAACTGAGCACATTACCATCAATTGTTTTTATTTATTTATATATTCTTCTGTTTGTTACCATAAAATATTATTTTTTTCCTATTATTTCATTTTAAATCCATTCTTTATAAATATTATTGAATAATCTGTTCTTATTTTTTGTTAAATTAAATGGTTTCAAAATATCTTAAGTAAGTTGTACTTACATACTTTTTATTAAATCATATTGTTCCTGAATAAATACTTAGTAAGTTGTTCTTACAGTTTTTTAGAATTTTGGGGTTTTTAGTTTCTTCATTTTAAATTATGTTGTTCGAAATAACTTGAGTAAGTTGTCCTTACGTGCTTTTTGAATTTTGGGGTTTTCTTCCGCTATTCAATGGGTTGCTTGGTCGGTTTTCAAAAATTCAGTCCCCTTTTTTCTAGTTTGTTATTATTTATGTTAACCATGGTCCATTAACTCAGGTACTCCATGTTCTCGGATTACTGGGGTGTCCATAATAAATTTTGTCCTTGTTAAATAGCTCTCTATCATCTGATATTGTAACTCTGTTGATATTGAATTTTCATTAAATTCAATGGTTACCACCGTTTTCCGAACTCTTTCTTTCTTTATAACATATTCTTCTACTACCATGTCTTGTAATTTTTCTAATACACTGTGCTCTATCACGTCTATATGTAGTCTATTACACAAATATGTTGATGATATATCATTTACTGGTGATGTCATTGACCTTTTATTTACTGGTATATTTAATTTAAATATAGATTTAGTTAAGTTTTTTCTATAACTTTTCAAAACAGTCAATTCTCTGTAATTAACGATTGGGAGATTAAGTACATTAACCAGCCCACTCTTAATCATATCTACTTCTTCCCGTGTATTTTTCCTTTTGTTAAGATGTATTATTCTTCTTTCTTTCGTTTTCTTAATTATTTGTTTCTTTACTCCCTTAATGTTAATTTCTTTGGGCATTATCTTTTCTTTCTCTCTGTTAGGTTTCTCTTCAGATAACAATGCACTTTGGTCTTCTTTAGTACCTTAGGAAGTACTGTTTAGTGTTTCATCCAAATTCTTGAAACCACTGTCCCTTTTCTTATTTGTCTCCTCCTTGTATGTATCTGCTTTTTGGATAAGCGTATTAACATTTTCAAACTTCTCTCTGAAAGTTTCCCATATCTCCTTATTGAAATTCTCCATTTTACCCTCAAATTGTTTTAAATTTTCTTCGTTTATTTTCTCAATTTGTTTTAAACTATCCCTCAAGGTTTCATTTTGCTTCCTTGAGTTCTCTTCCTGTTTCTTAAAATTCTCATTGATTTTGTCAAATTTCTCGCTCAAGGTTTCATTTTGTTTCCTTGAGTTCTCATCTATTTTGTCAAATTTTTCACTCAAGGTTTCATTTTGTTTCCTTGAGTTCTCATCTATTCTATCAAATTTTTCCTCCTGTCTCTTAAAATTTTCTTTATTTCCTCATTGGTTTGCTTCGAGTTTTCCTCCTGTTTCTTAAAATTTTCATCTATTTTATCAAATTTCTCAGCTATAAATCTCATCATGTCTTGCCAATTTGGTTCTCTCCTGGCTTCCGCTGTGTCTGGTTGGTCTCCTTGGGCATCCTCTTCCACTATTTCCTTCTCTGTGATAATTGCTTCAGTTTCTTCTTTATCACCCATTGTTTGTTCCATTTCACTGTCCGTAAATGTTTCTACCTCTCGTTCCTGTCCACCTTCTTCCTTCTCCTTCTCTTCTGCCCTCTTCTTCGATCTGCCACTGGTATTATGCATTTCTTGTTTTCTCATAACTGCCGACGATAATTAGGTTTTTTGGTATATTAATTTATGAAATATATCAAAATTCTTTTCCAATTACAGCCCCACGTTGGGCGCCAATTCTGTAACGTATCGACTCTTATCAAAGGTTTCCGCCTCTCCAAGAGTGTATTACAGATTACGGGTTTATAGTTAATTCAGCCCCACTATTGTAAGCGCCTATTTGGTAACGTATTCACTATGAGGTATAGTAGAGTTATATTATATGCCCCACGTTATCTGCGTCATTTTTATAACGTCTCGTTTATAATGTGTGCGTAACGTCCGTCTTTTTACAGTCTCGGATCGGTCAGAACACCTCTTAGCAATCGCCACTTATGAATTATAAATACTGAGGTTTAAATAAATTTGATGGTAATGTTACCCAAACGAAGCAGAAATCGAGTGTGTGTGACTGGGTCAAGAGTAAGGAAGTTCTTTAGCCTTATTTGGAAGAGAGAGCGAGTACCGTTGGTTTACCCTCGGAGTAAACGATTTCTTAAATTTTTTTTAAAATATTCGCCGTGAATGGGCTCAGCTGATTTTGACAGTAGTCTCCAAATATAGGTTAACCAAACGACACTACACTGTTCCTTAATACTACCTTGTAACGAGCAGAAAATTTTAAAAAATTTTAAATTTTCACCTCGGCAGAGTACGTTCACACGAGGCAAGTGTCAACGACTTATGGTGGAGCAATAAATAAGGAATAATGAGAAGGTGTCAGTGAAGCATTGCTGACTTGACAATAGAAACACATTAAGTTCAATCCAACTATAGAATTTGGTGGCGTAAGATGACAGGGAAAGTTTCGTCCAGAATTATTGCTCTCCGCAGCTGTAACAAAGTAAGTAAGGACATTCACACCCGTACCGAGAATTGTAGCAGATGTTGACCATGTTATGTCAGTAGACGATAAACGACAAAAACGAGTGAAACTCCATACTACAATGAAACGGATGCGCTGCACCTTAAGAAACAATACTGGAAGATAGGCTGACAAAGACTAAAGTCATGTTACGCAGCTGGAGGTATCGTCTAATTGACAGACAAGAATTTACGAAGGGAAAGTTGGGGTGACTTCAACGACCAGCAGATGTTCGAAATTAGTAATAGCCAGAAAAAAGGGGTTAGAGCATAGAACAATACGCCAGGGAGACTGTAAGTACAGATAATGGGAATCTATAGAAACGCAGAGTTTACTCAGACAATAGGCTGATAGACAAGTGTTTAATAGCCGTGGTTTCTTCGAAGCGGGTCAACGATCGTCAGGGTAGAAATCAGGGAGACCTAAGGACCTATCAGAGGCCTTCAGCCAGCGAGAAATTTGATGGCGAGGGGTGTTTCCATAGCAACTGAAACGAAGAACCTATCGGAAGAACTATGACGTAGAATCTTGACATGGTAGGGCAGTATTTTCCAAGAATATCAAAAACTGACCAATCTCAAAATGAAGTAGGCGTGAAGCGCGCCAGAGACAAAATTTTGAGTAGGGACGAATTAATAAAAACTATTTGCCCAAGACAGAGGAGAAGAGTGATACTCAATTTTTGAACAGTCTACATTCAATTTTGAAACAGTTATACTAAAGTTTTACAGTCAGAATTTTCAGACAGTTTACATTCAAAATATCAAGTAGTTTAACTTCAAGTGCGAGAGACGGTATATCATAAACTTTCAATTGTTTACTTAAATCATTCGGAGTTAGTAATTATTCAAAGTTCAGAAGAGTACATTAAACGGCGGAATGCTAACTCGAGTTCGGAAGTTAGATCGGTAACAAGTAACTTAAAAGACTTAATAATACGTTCAGATCGCGGTAGTGATATTTACCGGTGTGCACAGTAACGGACTTAGTGAAAATTACACCAAGTGAGCAATCAGACCGTTACACTAACAGACAGCATCACTTAACGATATACAAATTATTTGAACTTAATATTGTGTATCAACAACATAATGAACACGAAACTTTAAACAAACTAATAATTTATATGAACGTTTAATGGAGCAGCGACAAATGAAACTAGACATGTATATTGACATTAAAACGAACTCACAGCATACACAGTAAGATGAAACATTGATTGAACACTGAACTCTAATTATTCACATATGCAAACACCTACGCGAGTAATCGGAAGAATAAAGTGATAAGTGGTTGTGATAAAGCAGCATCCGACGGAACGTGTCTACGAGCCATATCCATCACCAGAACGAGACTTCGTCAACAACTAATGGATATTCAATAACCAAGTAACCATCATTATAATTATTTCTAATTAGTAACTTCTACTGACCTGGTTTCTTTCAAAGAATTCACACCTGAGAAAATTATTAAGAAAAGTAATGAATAAATCTGAATAAAGTAGTTAATGAACGTATAAACAAAAGCTTATTTGGGATCTAATGAACGCATTGAATAAGTAGAATATTGAATTGTAATATTATTTGATTTATATATGTATGTATGTTTTCTTTGTTTTCAGCATATACTGAGACATGTATTTGTTTGTTATAAAATATGTACGTATTTCAGGTACAGCGACGTAACCTATGTACTATTATAATATATTATGAGTGATAATTAAACTAGTATTTTAGTTGATCAGAAATATGCGTTCATTATTACCAATGCAACCCAAATATTAACCTAAAGTTTGAAGGAATGCAAATAGATTTTAAGAGTTTCTTGTGTACAATTAAATAAATGAATCAATGACTACCATCTATTAAATGATATCACTTATGTGTTGATGAGCATAGATAGTTAGAATCATCAATAAGATTCAATTATACACATACATCGTGAGAGATAGGTAAATTTATATATTTAATAATTAATCTATTGTGCAATCAATACGCATATAAAATGATTTTTATAAATGGCGCCCATCCGCACGGCATGATACGTATTAACAAAGATTGTTAACACGTACAGCTTAGGTAAAGAACAGGCAGTAGAAGTAGTAGAGAAAGTAGTGTCATAGAAATAGAAGTAAGATAAGTGTTATTAGTGTAAGTCAGTTTGAATGATTACGCGCAGTAGGGCAAAAATGGCGAGCAATTCAGACAGTGTAGAATTTGACATTAATAACCAATTAGGCGCAGTAAATACAGAGGACAATACTATACCTAGTGAACCAAGTAGCGTCGTAGAGAGTCCAGAAGATAGGGCGCGAGGACAGACATCAAAACTAGAAGATGGAACTATACAAATGTTGATGGAGTTTATCCGTCAACAGAACGAAGAACAAAAGGAGAATATGAAGTTAATTAGCGAAGAAAGTAACAGAAAACAAGAAGAGAATATTAACAGAAAATTAGAAGAAAGTAATAGATTAATTAATGAAAAATTAGAAAAACAAGAAGAAAACAGTAAATTAATTAATGAAAAACTCGACCAGCATAAGGAAGAGATTACACAAATAAGGTTGGAGATACGTGAAAGCCAGCAGACTTGGGAAAGAAAGGTCGATGAAATACAGAAAAAGCAAGATGATATCGTGAGAGAGTTGAGAGAAGAAGCCGACAAGAAGTACGTAGAAATACAAGAAAAACAAGAGAATGATCGTCAAGAATGGATGGCGGCGGTACACTCTACCCAGACGACCGTTAAAAAGATTAATCACAAGTTCGATGTTCACGTTAAGGATTACAATAAGAAGCACGAAGAACTTAAGGCCGAGATACACGATACCATGTTGCAGAAACAACAGGACCAAGAAGGAACAAATAGTAATATTATACAGAAATTAGAAGAAGTAGACGGTAGACAACGTTCAACAGAACAGAAGTTGGGCGAGACTACGAAAGAGAAGACAACGAGGATCGAAGAATTAAAGGGACATTTGACTAAGGTAAGAGAGAACCAAGAAAGATTGCAGCGACAATTGATGGAAGGTGAGTGTGGAATATTAAATCGAATTAACGGGCCTAACCACAATGATCTCAAATATAATGGCACGGACAGATTCCCTATGGAATTCCTCAAAGAATTGTCCGAAATTCAAGAGTTATACTATCCCGCTGACAATATCAAGTGGATTGGCAGACATCTGGAGTTAGACGCAGGAATTTGGTGGCGAGTGATACGTGACCAAATATCAAACTTCGAAGAATTCAAGGAAGCGTTCTCTCTAAAATATTGGGGCCAGGAACGACAGGACAGTATCCGGGACCATTTGGAGTATGGCAGATTTGATTGGCGCGGACCAGTTACTGCTATTCAATATATTGAACGGATTTTGTTGGAAAGTAGGCAGTTAACACCTACTCTGTCTGATTATCAGTTGATACGTAAGATATCACGTCACTTTGGGCGTGAGATCCAGCTCGCGGTGGTCACAAGAGGGATTGTGACGATACCAAACTTCGAATCTCTGATCATCGAGTATACACAGATTCAACCAAGAATTAATAGAGAGTCGAACTATGCGGCGGCAAACGAGGGAAGAAATGCGTATAAGGAAAGTGAAAGCGGCCCGAACAAAGGAGGCGGTATACAGAAGAAAACGTGGGGTGACAGACCCGCCATAAATAACCAGCACCGTAACATGGACCGGCGCGCTGTCAACACAATAGAGTTTACAAACACGACAGCTGGTGCATCGGGCACTCAACCCAAAAGGAATCGTCAACAAGAAGAGGAAAAAAAAAATCCCTCCACCCATTAACGAAGATAGCCGTCAAAACAAATGACTACCAGACGAATATTATCCTACCGGACTTATGAAGCGATTTATTATGTAATGATGATGAAGAAATTTCTCAACGAATAATCAGGTGTCCAGAGATAAATATCAAGTTCAACAATAATGTTAGTGTACAAGCGTTGCTCGATACTGGATCCGTTATAGCCGGATTATCTGAGTCGTGGTTTCACCAAAACAAACATAACATTACACCTTATGAAATATTACCGATGTCTAACACATTAATATTTAGCGCAGTTGGTAATAAATCAAAGCTAATCAGAAAACAAATATTATGTGATATCTATATTGAAGAAATTAAATACGAATGTGTTTTCCTCATAATACCAGATTTGATAAAACCATGCATATTAGGAACCAATTTTCTTCAAGAAACAGGGTGTCTCATTGACATGGGAAGAAGAATCGTCGAGTTAAGAAGAGTGGATAACGAAGCGACGTACACGGTGCCTATGATGCATATAGAAGTGGTGGACGTAGAAGAAGAAGAAGAGATCATCAGAAACATTAACAAGAAGATAGAAAGTATAGAATGCGGAGATAAAGGAACGTTGGAAAGATTAAGGGAGATTCTAGTAAGGAATTGTAGTTTATTCAGAGAATGCCCCGGAAGAATCGAAGGGTATGTTCATGAGTTCCGAGTCACCGACTAGACACCGTACTTCCAGAGAGGATGGCCTGTCCCATTAGCATATAAAGGGAAGGTAGATGATGAGATTCGGAAAATGTTGCGGTATGGGGTCATTGAGAGATGCAACAGCGCATATATCAACCCACTGGTTACGGTAATTAAGAAGGACGGTAGCGTACGATTGTGTTTGTATACGAGGAAGGTGAACAGTGTGACTATCCCAGACTACGAGGGTGCCCCTCCAATAAACGACATTTTGGCGAGATGTGGCGAGATGAAATACTTATCTACTGTAGACCTAACTAGCAGTTTCTGGCAAGTACCACTGAAGCCGGAGTGCCGGAACTTCACCGCTTTTATGTACGACGGCAAGTGTTATCGTTTTACAGTTACACCATTCGGCCTGAGTACCAGTTCTGCTGCACTGACCAGGGGATTGGACACAGTACTGGACGAAGAAGTAAAAGAAAATACCATTATTTATGTCGACGATTGCCTGTGTTATTCAGAAGATTTAGAAACGCATTTGTTACATTTAGACTTATTATTATCTAATTTAAGAAGGGCAAATTTAACCATCAATTTGGAGAAGTCGCAATTCTTCAGACAAGAAATCGCGTACCTCGGTTATCGACTAACGACGCAAGGAATACGAGCAACGGACGAGAAGATAGATGCCATTATGAAGTTCCCTCCACCTCGGAACCAAAAACAATTAAAAGGTTTCCTGGGGTTGACAAATTTCTACAATCGTTTTACAGACAAATACGCTGAAACTACTAAACCATAACTTGAATTGTTAAGGAAAGGACAGAAATTTACCTGGACACAGGAATTAAATGAATGTTTTCAGCAGGTTAAAAGGTTATTCGTAGAAACAGTCATCTTAAAGTTTCCCCAAATAAACCAAAGATATTATATGCAATGTGATGCCAGCAACTTTGCATATGGCGGACAACTATATCAATTGGACGAAGAAGGAAGAATTGGAGTAATAGCTTTTACCAGCAGGACATTCAAGGGTGCAGAAATAAATTATTACACTACGGAGAAGGAGCTTTTGTGTATTGTAAGATGTCTTGAGCGGTTCCGTATATACATACTAGGACAACCGTTAACCATCATTACTGATAATAAAGCACTGACTTTTATGAATAAATGTCATTTAAACAACTCGCGTATTACACGCTGGATCTTAAATATTCAGGAGTACAAATTCGACATTGTCCATTGTAGAGGTAAGGACAATATTATTTCTGAGCAGAAATCCAGAAGATGCCACGCCAGAAGTAATTAGTGACAATATTTCCGAATATTTAATTAACCACCTGACAATCAAAATGGATAAGAAGGTAAGCAAGATCCTAATGGATATTGGAAGGTACCAAATTCAAGATAATAAGCTTAAGAATATTATTGATACGATTAGGGAAGAGTATATAGATAAGAAATTAAATAAATTTTATAGATTCGTCAATGAGAAATTGTATAGATTACGAAGGAGAGAGTGGAAACTATACGTACCGAACAGTGTGTCTGGTGAAATAATTGCTGAAATACACCGTATGTATGGACATCCCGGTGCGAAGAGATGTATCAAATTATTGCAGGAGTACTTTACCATAGACGGTATGTTAAAGAGGGTGAAAAATTACGTACGGGCTTGCGACACTTGTCAGCGAAAAAAGGATTCCGGGAACAAAAACTTGTTTGGAGGAACAAAAGCCATAATACCGTTACGCAAGGGTGACCTTGTGAGCGCGGATTATTACGGACCATTACCTGTTTCGTCCGGCGGGGTAAAATATCTGTTTATTATGGTTGACAACTTTACCAAATACGTACGACTTTTCACACTTCGAAGGGCAACGACCGTCGCTACACTGAGGAGAGTACACCAGTATTGTGAGGAACTGGGGTCTCCTAGAGTGATTATCACAGACAACGGAACGCAATTTTCATCTAAAAAATGGTTAGATGGATTAACTGAACTAAATATCCAACCACGATTTACCGCAATAAGGAACCCTTGTGCGAATCTGGCTGAAAGAATCAACAGACAGCTTGGGAACTTATTTAGGATCTTTGTTGGTGATCAACATACAAAGTGGTCGCGTTACGTACCAATCGTCGAGAGTTGTATTAACGAAACGTACCACGAGACGATAGAAGTAACACCGTACGAAGCTCATCTCGGGAAAAAACCTCCCAGAGCGTGGGAAAAATAAATCAACAAGGATATACTCCTAGTTAAAGGGGTAGATCATAACCAAATATTTATCAAAATGAAGGAGAAGAGAGAAAAACAAGCAAAATTATGTAATGAGACTAAGACCATTACAAGATTCAACATTGGTGAGAAGGTGTTAATCAGAACGTATCATCAATCGGACGCGGTCCAGAAAAGAATTGAAAAATTTTGCGAACTGTACTGCGGACCATATAAAGTGCATCAAATTCTCGGAGAAGCTACTTATCTACTCGTTGATTGCGATGATGACAAGAAACTCCGTGGAAAATTTAATGCCAGACAATTGAAAAAATACTATGAATCAGAGAATTGAAGATGAAGGAAGAGGAAGAAATTGAAGAAGATGTCTTAAGAAGTTAGCAGATGCTGATGAATCATCCGCGTTAGGGTAATTGACGCGATGATATCATTCAAGCTGGCTTAACCAAGAAAGTTATGTACTTTAATTGTTGAAACATAACATAAAAATGTATTTAGTTAATTAAGCACTAATTAAATGTTAGATAATAAGATAAATTAACATTTAGTGTGACATTTTATAAAAATATTGCAGCGAATGCAAAGGACATTTAATTGCTATTATTTGATTTATATAGTAATAAGTTACGAGGACAAAGTGAAAAAATGGACACTTAAAATCAAATAAGTGATCATATTCAAAAGAACTAGATAGTGAATGAACTTTATTAATGTGAGTGTATGTAATTAGTAGGCTAGGATTGTAAATGATGCTATCATGAAGTAGGTAAATCATTGAAACTAAATGTAATACGTGTATGCAAATTATTAAGATAATCACAATTAACGTAGCGATTGTGTCAATTAACAATCTAATTTTAAAATAACAGTTTAAAAGATTTTATTGGTAAGATCATTAGTAATGTACAAAGGTATATATGTATAGGAGATTTTCTTTGATATCATGTAAAGGTTACATTGAACCGCTTAACTGTTTGATAATATCTTGTGAGTATGATATTTTAGAAGGTAAAATTTTATTCAATTGATGAAATTATTTAATTGCTTATGGAATTTATGATTTGTGTTATAATTATAAAGATAAGGTATTTATATGTAAATTCGACAATGTGAAATGCGTTCAGCTATCCCAAATAGCTAGCAATAAATTCAGAGAACCGATTAAAACCAAAAGGGGGTGTACCACTGGTAATATAAGCTTTTGAAAGTAGGTTATTGTGTATACCTTCCCCTGAAGAAGATGGACACGGCGAGGCGACGTACAGGGCGCAGAATTTAGATTTGAGTTGTTCCCAGAGGTCACATCGTCAAATCGAAATTAAGGACACTGTAACGAGCAGAAAATTTTAAAAAATTTTAAATTTTCACCTCGGCAGAGTACGTTCACACGAGGCAAGTGTCAACGACTTATGGTGGAGCAATAAATAAGGAATAATGAGAAGGTGTCAGTGAAGCGTTGCTGACTTGACAATAGAAACACATTAAGTTCAATCCAACTATAGAATTTGGTGGCGTAAGATGACAGGGAAAGTTTCGTCCAGAATTATTGCTCTCCGCAGCTGTAACAAAGTAAGTAAGGACATTCACACCCATACTGAGAATTGTAGCAGATGTTGACCATGTTACGTCAGTAGACGATAAACGACAAAAACGAGTGAAACTCCATACTACAATGAAACGGATGCGCTGCACCTTAAGAAACAATACTGGAAGATAGGCTGACAAAGACTAAAGTCATGTTACGCAGCTGGAGGTATCGTCTAATTGACAGACAAGAATTTACGAAGGGAAAGTTGGGGTGACTTCAACGACCAGCAGATGTTCGAAATTAGTAATAGCCAGAAAAAAGGGGTTAGAGCATAGAACAATACGCCAGGGAGTCTGTAAGTACAGATAATGGGAATCTATAGAAACGCAGAGTTTACTCAGACAATAGGCTGATAGACAAGTGTTTAATAGCCGTGGTTTCTTCGAAGCGGGTCAACGATCGTCAGGGTAGAAATCAGGGAGACCTAAGGACCTATCAGAGGCCTTCAGCCAGCGAGAAATTTGATGGCGAGGGGTGTTTCCATAGCAACTGAAACGAAGAACCTATCGGAAGAACTATGACGTAGAATCTTGACATGGTAGGGCAGTATTTTCCAAGAATATCAAAAACTGACCAATCTCAAAATGAAGTAGGCGTGAAGCGCGCCAGAGACAAAATTTTGAGTAGGGACGAATTAATAAAAACTATTTGCCCAAGACAGAGGAGAAGAGTGATACTCAATTTTTGAACAGTCTACATTCAATTTTGAAACAGTTATACTAAAGTTTTATAGTCAGAATTTTCAGACAGTTTACATTCAAAATATCAAGTAGTTTAACTTCAAGTGCGAGAGACGGTATATCATAAACTTTCAATTGTTTACTTAAATCATTCGGAGTTAGTAATTATTCAAAGTTCAGAAGAGTACATTAAACGGCGGAATGCTAACTCGAGTTCGGAAGTTAGATCGGTAACAAGTAACTTAAAAGACTTAATAATACGTTCAGATCGCGGTAGTGATATTTACCGGTGTGCGCAGTAACGGACTTAGTGAAAATTACACCAAGTGAGCAATCAGACCGTTACACTAACAGACAGCATCACTTAACGATATACAAATTATTTGAACTTAATATTGTGTATCAACAACATAATGAACACGAAACTTTAAACAAACTAATAATTTATATGAACGTTTAATGGAGCAGCGACAAATGAAACTAGACATGTATATTGACATTAAAACGAACTCACAGCATACACAGTAAGATGAAACATTGATTGAACACTGAACTCTAATTATTCACATATGCAAACACCTACGCGAGTAATCGGAAGAATAAAGTGATAAGTGGTTGTGATAAAGCAGCATCCGACGGAATGTGTCTACGAGCCATCTCCATCACCAGAACGAGACTTCGTCAACAACTAATGGATATTCAATAACCAAGTAACCATCATTATAATTATTTCTAATTAGTAACTTCTACTGACCTGGTTTCTTTCAAAGAATTTACACCTGAGAAAATTATTAAGAAAAGTAATGAATAAATCTGAATAAAGTAGTTAATGAACGTATAAACAAAAGCTTATTTGGGATCTAATGAACGCATTGAATAAGTAGAATATTGAATTGTAATATTATTTGATTTATATATGTATGTATGTTTTCTTTGTTTTCAGCATATACTGAGACATGTATTTGTTTGTTATAAAATATGTACGTATTTCAGGTACAGCGACGTAACCTATGTACTATTATAATATGTTATGAGTGATAATTAAACTAGTATTTTAGTTGATCAGAAATATGCGTTCATTATTACCAATGCAACCCAAATATTAACCTAAAGTTTGAAGGAATGCAAATAGATTTTAAGAGTTTCTTGTGTACAATTAAATAAATGAATCAATGACTACCATCTATTAAATGATATCACTTATGTGTTGATGAGCATAGATAGTTAGAATCATCAATAAGATTCAATTATACACATACATCGTGAGAGATAGGTAAATTTATATATTTAATAATTAATCTATTGTGCAATCAATACGCATATAAAATGATTTTTATAACCTGAAGGATAGTTCTCTTCTTATTTTACTGAAATCTACCACAACTACCCGCTACAATAAAGGAAACACATTTTATTATTCAATATAATTTCTTAATAGTATTTATTTATAATATTATTGATTTTTCTCTTCCGCCAACATACAAATATTACAATCGATCCTTTCAATAACTAATTCATGATATCGACTTCATTGGGTAAACATGGAATTATCATAAAATCTGGTTTTTACTGATTTTACAATTTTATCTTTTATTTAAACATCAATCAACATATAATTCTTTTATTTATTTCCCCAGGGTTAAGGGTAAGTTCTTTGTGTTATGAGATGGTCAGAAATGGATAATTATATACTACACTTTACAAAATAGAACAATAAACTTCGAAAATTTGTTTATTCTTTTAGTGCGTAGTTCCGGATTTGTCCGTAAGAGAGCAGATTATGTTTTATTAAACATGTGATTACACTTTAAAAGTTTCTGTACTGCACGACAATTTGATTTGAGGTTTTCTTGGTTAAATATTAAAAGAAATGTTTATATTACCTCTTTCCTCGAAGTTCTTACTTGTGTGAAGCAGTTTCTTGGGTGGTGTTCTTAGTTGTTTTGTAATTTCATGACCGTCTGTCAGATACCATCTCGTCAAAAACACGAAAAGCGGCTTGGCTAGGCCTGATCTTCAAAATGGTTTTTTTCACTTTTGTTATGGGGTAAAGCAAGTTATATTTGATATTTAAGGTAGTGGTACATAATGTTTATACTGTTAATTAAATTTTGTGATAATTTTGTACTGTTCAAAAGATTTCTAAAGGTTTTTTAATACAATTTTTGTCTCATAACGTTTTCCAACCGAACAGTTTTCAATCTCCAATTCGATTAAACAATATACTGTTATTTCGTTACTGTTAGTAACCCATAATTTTTATATCATTTTTTATTGGTACTGCTATTTACTTTTTAGTATATAGGCCGTTTTTAATTATTATAAATTTATTTTTTATTTACAGAAAAATAATTCTTTTTAATTTTGGTTTCTTTCCCAATTTGATTTACATAATACTGTAGTTGTTTGTTTATTTTCTTATAACTTTAGATATAAGTCTTTAACATTATTATTAACTTTAAATGAATTTATATATTATTTATTAATCTCTTATAGTATTCTTACACTGCACTATTTTCTTCTGCCATTTTCCTCATACAGTATTATTTTATTTTTTATTATCATCTGATATTTAAATCTTTTATTTTTTTAAAACCCTGGGTTATCTTATATAATAACACAATTATTTTATTAAATATAAAATTAACATAGGTACTAAATTTTGTTGCCTACACAATATAAATCCTACAATCTAAACAAAATACATAATTAGTTAGTAGCATCACAGTCTACTATTATAATCTATAATTCCCACATCTACAGCACAAGTCTGTAAGAAGTTCACTATTTCACATTCACTTATTTCCGCACTGGGTACACTATAACTCACTGTCACTGTATATCACTTCAATATCGTTTATAATGTTTAGTGATATAACTTAATTTATAGCTAGTTATAGTTTACCCATTTCTGACCTTTATGGTAGTATAATTTATCATTTATTGGGATTGGGTTATGTAACGTTACAATATATATATATATATATATATATATATATATATATATAAAATTTTTGGTGTTTTCAATTTGTTTCTTCTGCAAGTAGTATAATTTTTTATATTCTTTTTTGTTTTCTCGGTTATATTTGAAATTTTGTTGTTTATATTTTATTCATTTTTATTTTTTAGTAAATTTTGAAACAATACGATTTCTATCAAATAATAAAATACTACTCGAGTCCCTATTCTCGGGGTCAATGAAACAATATAAATTACTTCATTTATTAATAAACTCTTACCTTTTGGTTCCTCTCCAAGGTTTTACAGACGAACACAGCTGCACAAAAGATTATCTGGATTTGAGTTACGCAATAATTACGCTAACACCAAAATTTTCAAATTATAACAAATTATCTTTCTTTTTTTATTTAGCACTCATAATACAACAGGTTATTGGATTGTTTATGGCTCTACCTTTTCGTGCTGTTACCAATAAATTGTAAGTAATTATCAATCAAAACAAATATACATAAAAAAAAAACTTTCCTTAACTATTTCTAAATAGTAAAGTATAGTAAAGAATTAACTATAATGACTTCTATTTAATGAACCAATATGTAATTTATCTGTTCCCTTAGAGATCTCATTTAAACTGGATATTTTTATTAAAAATAATAGAAATTGATATAAAATTATAATTTGTTTTGGCCATTTAATTATGTGCTTTCACTTTTCCTTAACTGCCCATGGTCCAATTCGTAGCACTGCCTGTTGAGACGCTTTCTTGGTTTGCACACACTCCTGCAACTGTTTATAATGAGTTCACTGTGTTTTAATTCAATTTTCACTGATTTGATTTTAATATCTCCACATGTGTTAATATCAAGTCGGCCGGCGTAACTTTGCTCCAGCACTTAGATGGTTAATGTTTCTGGCCGCGCGGCCATGAGTTGCAATGGAACTTTTATAAATGTTTTAACACTTAACTAGATAGGCCGAATTTATTTTACGGCCCATCTTGTACGCCCGAGGCCACTGTTTTTAACGAACTTGTCAAACTGCTCTTTACTGTCTGATGCAAACCCTGGTGAAGAAGTGTGCTTACTGTGATTCACAAAGACTGCTGGAGAGCTGTTGGGTAATATGTCTGGGCTGGGCTGTCTAGACATCAACAATAACACTGTATGTTGCTGGTTACAAGGGGCACCTCACAGGTGAATCCTGACTGCTTTCCAATTAAAACTGAAACTATGGTAGCACACAATTCTGTACCGTTACAATTTATAATTTTAAATAGATCGTCTTGTTTTGTTTTTATTTGAGTTTGTTCTTTAATTAATAAATTATTGTTATTATGTTTGTAAATGTTAAGATTTTCCCAAATATTCATTTTTTGACCTTTTTGTATGTTCTTAATTAATTTTATATTTTCAATGTTTGGAACTGGTGGTTATCATTTAGACAATGTGTGGCTAAATTAGATTTATAAATATTTGATTTTAAATATGCATTGCGGTGTTGAATGAATCTATCTCGTAGTTTTTTCTTCGTCTGGCCCACGTAAAATTTATTGCAAATAAATTTGCAATTTCTCTGTTTTCAGAGAAATCAGCTGCTGAAGAAAATAAACATTAAAACAATCGTTAACTAATCGACCTAAATCGATTATCAGTTATTTTATTTTACATTAAAATCGATACAAATTTGATTATTTGTTAATTTTATATTAATAGAATTATTTCGATTGTTATTAATTTACTTAGAAACCTCTGATGATACTGATATTTTTCAGTGAAACGTGCGTCAGGTGTTAAAAAGAATGTACGAAATTATACTACTTGCAGAAGAAACAAATTGAAAACATCACAAATTATATAATTATTGCAAGAAACATCGAGTTACTTATGTAGAAAATTATATATATATATATATATATATATATATATATATATATATATAAATCGGTTCATAACGTTATCCTACGTCTTCCGATCCCTAGTCTCCATTGGTCTCGATCTAACCAAGATTCTTCTTCCAATTCCCGGTGTCTCATTGCCCGGTTGATGCCTTCTCTCCAACTCAACCTAGGTCTTCCTCTTCGCCTACGACCATATGGTGTCCATCTCAAAATTTGCTTGGGGAGTCGATTATCCAGCACTCTTTGCACATGCCCAAACCATCTTAGCTGTTTTGTTTTTATGTCATCGACAATAGAGCACTGTACTCCCATTATCTCCCAGATTCTGACGTTTCTTACTTTTTCCAGTTTTGACCTCTCTGCCGCTCTTCGCCAATTATCCATTTCAGTAGCTTCCAACAACTTTTTTGTTCTTTGTATTGTTGGCCATATTTCACACCCATATGACATAATTGGTTTCACGATTGTATTGTATATAAGATGTTTATTTTGTTTTGATATTTGTTGATCCCACAATATGCTGTTCAGCAATGCTATTACATTTTTTTCCCAGGTTATTTCTTTCTCTTATCGCCGTATCTAGACTACCATCTTGTGTAACTGTTGTTCCTACATATTTATAGCTACTGCAATTTATTATTTCTTGTTGGTCTTCTAAAATTAAATTCTTCTCTTCCCCACCAATGCACATATACTCCGTTTTCTTTGTGTTTACTTCAAGGCCCCATCTATATACTGTATAAATAAAAGCCAAATACCACTCACTGATTCATACATTCACTCATCACGAAATCTCCATAACTACAAAGCCTACAAACTTGAAATTCGGCACATATGTTCCTCTTGGGTTCTAGGTCCTCGCTAAGAACCCCAAAGTTTTGGGTTTTGAAAACTTTAACGCCAAACCACAAAAAACCGTGAAAAACCGCTTAACATCATGACACCCATAATGCACCTTTTTTCAACTGTACGCTTCCTGGAAGTCTAATGTTTTATTTTTTACTTTCCTTTAGGCTTTTGGGGAGTTACTAAAACAGTATTTTTTTCATCTAACCTATAACCATGAGGAGGTGCGAAAATAATCGCAAAACAGTTTGCCCTGTCCCTCTATTCCTTGCTATGTGTCGTTGAGGGTTTATTTTGAATTCTAAGTTCGGCACATACATTCTGAACAGGGTACGGAGACACTGTTTGGCCAGTTGCATACAAGAAACGGTCAAGCAAACAAAATAAATCCTGTTTCAATTGTACTACAAATGGTTCAATGCTGGTGAAACACAGCACCTATACCTCATATGTAGGCCTATCTATATATATAAAAGCCAAATATCACTCACTCACTCATCACGAAATCTCTATAACTATATAGCTTACAAACTTGAAATTCAGCAAGTATGTTCCTCTTGGCTTCTAGGTGCTCGCTAAGAAAGGGTTTTGAAAACTTTAACGCCTAACGGCTAAAAACCGTGATACTGATAATGCAGCTGTTTTCAACTGTACACTTCCTGGAAGTCTAATGAATGTTTATTTTTTTACTTTCCTTGAGGCTTTTGGGGAGTTACTAAAACAGTATTTTTTTCATCTAACCTATAAACTATAACTTATATTTTGAATTCTAAGTTCGGCACATATATTCCTCTTGGCTTCTGGGTGCTCACTAAAAAAGAGTTTTGAAAGCTTTAATGTATATCCGGGTAAAACTCAAAAACCACAACACTGATAATCCCGCTTTTTTAGTTGTACCCTTCCTTCAGTACTTTTTTCCACCACCTTACGAAAGCAAGCAGCCATTGTTGCCAACCGTGAACACCTGAGGGAACTGTCTTATGACACCATTCAGCTGTCCGAAACAGTTGCTGTGAATGTTCCAAAATTAAATCAAGAACAGAGGAAAGCCTACGATGAAATCATGCATATCATTGCTTCTGATTCTGGGCAGCTGTTCTTTCTTGACGCTCCTGGTGGCACTGGTAAAATGTTCTTGATCAATCTGTTGCTAGCCACAATTAGGGGCGAAAGGAAATCACCATTGCCATTGCTTCATCTGGTATTGCAGCTACCTTGATTGACGGAGGCAGGACGGCTCACTCTGTCTTCAAGTTACCTCTCAACCTGAATCATTCTGAGCCTGCACTTTGTAACATCTCTAAGCAGAGTGACATGGCTCAGGTGCTTCGAGATGCCAAAGTTATTGTGTGGGATGAGTGCACCATGGCCCACAAGGGAGGTATTGAGGCTCTGAACAGGATGCTCCAGGACATTAGGGGCCGCAGCCATCTGGGTGGAGTTACGGTGCTTTTGGCTGGTGACTTCAGACAGACCTTGCCTGTTGTGCCACGGGGGACACATGCAGATGAAGTCAAGGCCTGTCTCAAGTCATCCCTCTTATGGCCTAATGTCAAAGTCCTGTCCTTGACAGTTAACATGCGTGTCCACCTCCAACGTGGCTTGTGGGCAGAGCAGTTTCCTAACTTATTGCTTGATATTGGTGATGGCAAGATTTTGGAAGATGAGGGAAGAATAAATATTCCTGGTAACCTTTGTGATGTTGTGGGAGATCTGATCAGCTTCAGTGACAGAATATACCCCAACATTCATCAGGGTAGAGAGGATTGCTCTTCATGGCTGATGGAAAGAGCTATTCTCACTCCAACAAACGACTCACCCAGCAGCATCAACAAGTTTCTGTTGGTGAAGCTGCCGACTGAGCATATGAGATATGAGTCTGTGGACTCTGTAGTGGAGGTCGAGGATGCTGTACATTACCCTGTGGAGTTCTTGCACACTCTCGACCCACCAGTACTACCACGTCACGTCCTCTACCTCAAGGTTGGCGCTCCAATCATGCTGTGCATAATCTAAACCCTCCGAAACTGTGCAATGGCACCAGGCTTCTGCACAAACATGTCATCAAAACCACGATTTTCACAGGCATTGGTAAGGGAGAATCCGTCATCATCTCTCGAATTCCTATGATCCCATCCCACTTTCAGTTCAAACATCTGCAGTTTTCCGTTAAGGTGTGCTATGCCATGACCATCAATAAGGCACAGGGGCAGAGTTTCATAGTGGCTGGTGTGGATCTGAGGAGTGACTGTTTCTCCCATGGCCAGTTGTACGTGGCGTTCTCCACAGTCAGTTCACCTGACAGCCTGGTCATCCTCCAGCCAGAGAGCAAAACCAGGAATGTTGTTTACAGGGAGGTCCTGAGCACTTAATTTGAGGGAGCAACTGAAAGTATATGCTAAGCAAGTTATTAGCCTGACTACGTAGACAAAAAAACCAGGGGTGATGGTAGGATCAAAGGGACTGTCTTAATCTCTAACAGAAACTTAGCTTACCCTCTCTAACTAAATAATACAGCGTCATTTTTAACAACTCATTAATTTTCAAGCTTTAATAGTTGATTGAACAAGCTTGATCAAATTGATCATCTTCAAATTGATCAAACTTAAATAGTTTCTCTTAGTTTCAAAATACTGGTATCTAAGCTTCACAAATAAACTATTTCTATTTTCTGATTTTAAATTCTGTTTTTTTTCTGATAATCACCGTAGCGAAGCATGGGTATCCAGCTAGTAGCTTATATTCCTCTATAAGTTTTCGTGTCATGTATTCCATGTCGTGATAGTCCTGCGCTACCACGACTTGGTCATCAGCAAAATACAGTGTGTACACTGTGTTGTCAATTAGAGGTATCCCCATTTTCATTTTTTTCCCTGGCATTTCTTTTTCCAGGTTTTGAGGGCTTGTTCCAGGTATATTTTAAAAAGCGTCGGTGAGAGACGACATCCCTGCTTCAGGCCCTTACTAACATTAAATCCTTTTGAGACTTTACTTCCAACTCAGAACACCATTTATTTTTAAAAAGCCTACTAAACGTTTTTAGATTTGGGATAAAATAACTTCATAAATTTTCCAATAAACAAATAACAATTTTTAACTAACTTTGTAGATAATTTAATTATGAGAAAATTTATGAGTCTATTAAAAATAAATAGAAGATTATAAAGTCTATTAAAAGTAAATACAAATTTGAAAAATTTAACTTTAATTAAAAACAAAACAGACAAAAATGCGCCAGGAAAATGTTACAATTTTAAAGAGAAGAAAGGTTTTTGTAAACGTTTCACAACAAATGTAATTCTAAACAAATTGAAAACTTATGTTTTTGAATTTTTCCTTCAAATGATTAAATATAAAAATTGTTAAATTGATAAAGCTGGAAACGTTTGTTCATCATTAGGTAACGTTAGGTTAATTTTGAATCACCCTATATAATTTGAAAAAAAAATTGAGATAGATTTAAACAGACTGGAAAATATGTACACAGTAAACTCTATTACTTTACCTGAGCTGTTATTGCCGTAATTATAGCAGCCAGCAAGAAATCAGCTGACAGTATTTCAACAAAACAGAACACAATCAGGTCGAATGTGAACAGTGTCATTTCGTTTCCATAGAACAAAATGTTGTCAAACGAATGCCCGTTGTCTGTAAGCAGAGGTACAAAACATGTCACAAATTAAATAATGTTAGAATAACATCAATAACATCGACATGAACACTAGCAACTCACCAACGTAAAGTACACCTCTTCCAGGCATGTCTGAGAACTCAATGTCTAGCAATGCTTCGACAAACATTTTGTCCCGTACTTCGTAATCCAGATCCTTCAATGCCTGAAAGTCAATAACAGTTTTCAATAATACTGCTGATACTAATGACATGCTATACACAGTGTCTCCCCCCAAAATGTACACATTTTGAGTGACTAAAAGTAAAATGTTTATTAAAAGACATACAAGTTTTATAAACTCCAGTTAAAGAAGGCAAGTATAAGATCTTTTGAGTTGTCACAGGTGGAATTGTGAACATTAAGAATCAATTGTATATATAACACTACCGACTCAGATCACAAGTTATTATTTGATAAAAATTATAAATTTTTAAATGATGGCCTAAACTAGTTTTCGGTCCATTAGAGCTTTGTCATAGGCTGCCACTCTAAAGGAGTGAAAACTATTTAGCCCATCAGGTACAAATTTATCATTTTCATCAATAATAATTTGTGATCCAAGTCGATAGTGTTTTATATATATATAATTAATTAATTAATAACAAGTGACACATCATGGACAACAAAATCCAGGAATATTATGAATCATATATTTTGGTATTTGAAGAGATTCTCTTGCAAAACATTCTTTTAGTTCTTGGATTTCGTTGTCCATGACGTGTCCATTTATTAACTAAATATAAGTATATCACTACCGACTCGGAACACAAAGTTTTTATTGGTAAAATATAAATGTTTTACCTTATAGCTTGATCCAGTTTTCGCTTATTATAAGCTTTGTCAGAGGCTGCAACTGGGAGCGCTATCTATCTTGTTCGATCCTTCAAAAGTCAGCGCCGTTGCTGAGAACAAGACGGACAGCGCTCCTAGTGGCAACCTCCAACGAAGCTTATAATAAGGGAAAACTGGTTCAGGATATAAGGTAAAACTTTTACATTTTACCAACAAAATACTTTGTGTTCCGAGTTGGTAGTGATATACTTATATTTATTCTTTTGGTATTGATGTGTCCTCTTTGTCCAGTAACCTGTCCTTGCTGGTTTAGGTTACTGAACGTGTCCTTAATTCAGAACCTACACTGGTACATAATATGTAAAAAAAGACCACATACAAACCTTCACTTTGTTTGAAATTCATCAATCATGTTAGCAGCATTGGTATAGGGTACAACAGAACATTAATTTTATAGATAAGTCTCGTCTACTTTAATTCATGTCTTAATAAATTTGTAATGTTTAAAAATGGTCAGACCCCCAATTCTGTGCAAACAGAATTAAATTTACTTACGTGTTCCAGAAATGCAGCCAAGAACTTATTCATATTGTGGTATGCTTGAATACTTCTGTCAATATCAGAATTATTATTTGTTCCAGCCATTTTCATTCTGAATGCTGAAGACATGGCTCCTGGCAATTGGCGACTCTGAGAAACAACAATAACAATTAATTCTGTCATTAAACATAATCACTATTTTCTATTGTGGTGTATTAATTGTTCACAACCTAAAGATAGCATACATATGATTTATAATAAAGTTTGAATTACTCACATTCTTAAATTCGATTAATTTTGGTCATAGAACTTTGGACTCGAGAAAGTTCTCGAGAAACTTTGGACACAAACGAATGTTTCATGTTCATTAATCAATGTCTACGAATAGTAATCGTTTTATAATAGTAACTGTTTTATAATATTGTGACCACAAGTGTGCAGTGACCACATATAGTCCTGATGACAGTCTATCACCAAAATCAACTGAATTTAAGAAATTGAGTAATTAAAACTTTATTGTAAATCATATCTTTAGGTTATGAACAATGAATACACCACAATAGAAGATGGAGATTATAGGTACCATTAGTAAGCAATAAGTGTGTGTACGTTATAAATACATCGCATTATCATTAAAAATAATCAGTGATGGATCACAATAATTACTGAAAGAATAGAACTCATGTCGAGACTAGAAAGAGGCAACCAGGAGGACAGATGTTTTGGCTATTGAATATCTGCAGCCATCTACAGGCAATCAACAATTATAAATGTATATTTAATACCAACAATGTACTAAATATATAAACAATTTTTAATCTATTGCGTTTTTTAATGAACAAAGCGAGTTCTCAGTTTTAACTCGACCGTTTGGCATTAATTTGTCTGTCAATGTGTCTATCTGTTTGTGGTATGTATCACAATAACATTTTCAACACACCAACTGATTTTCCTAAAACTTAGCATACATTTTCATAATTTTACCCTACATTCCTTTTACGCCCGTCTATTGCTTTTGAGGTTAATCCTCCCAAAAATAAGGAGGAAGGAGTAAAAACTTTGAGGGGTCAAAATTTTGAAACAAATATCCATGTGGGGCATGAAATTAAAGAGAATACAATAGAACCTCACTAATTCGTCACCTACAGGACCGAAGGGCTGACGAATTAGTGAGGGAGTAAGAAACAAACCCATTACAGACAATATAACATGTAAACACTAGCAATGTACAGTACTAATTTTATGATCCAACAGATTTATTGCTGCAAATTTTCAAATTCAAACTAGTTAAGCACTGTAATTGGAAAAAAAGTTTGTTTAATAATTGTGAAAAAAAATCTGTAATTTTCTTGTTTTTTTCTGTCAGCCATACTTTCCAAGAGCCAAATTATGTATTTGGTGCAATGAGATTATTTTAGGCAGTTCTGATTCATCTTGACCTTTGTACCACTTGATTGCTGTAGTCAGTGTTTGAATGGCCTCCCTATGAGAGATTGCAGGTTTTATTGGCTGGTCATCTTCTTCATCATTAGCTTCTGTAGATTCTGTGGATATGTATATAACAAATTCATTATCACTAAACATTTCGTAGCCTACATCTGGTAAGTCTATTTTACACCAATTGTTGACGTCGTCTTCATTCAAACTGTTAAATGCTGGTAGGGATTGGCAGATATCTAACAATTCCGATGTGAGGTCGACCTTCTGGTTCTGCAGACACTGGTTGTAATTCAGGTGGCTGTAACTTATTCCAGGTAGTTTTAGAGTGTTTTCCGGAATTATCTGCCAGGCATCAGCTGCATTATATATTGCATCGTTTATAGTGTACCGGTATGCCTTCAAAAATTGTTGAATGTCCAAATTGTTTTGCTGGTTACCATTAGAGCCCTGGCCACAATCAGCATGTTTCTGGAGCGTATATGTTACTTGCTTTATAATAAAGCAAAGAAAAAAGCTTGAGTAGGTGATTCAAAACACTGGGACCTAGAAATAGGTCTACATTTTTTTTAATTTGTACAAATCCATGCAGAGAGCCAAAAAGAACAAAAATAATGATTAGTGCTCGAATTCCAGAACAGGTGAGCCACTTTAATTATTTGGGAAATGATATTGGCTATGATAGGAATTACAATATTGATGTTAAGTTAGGTAAGTTCCAGACAGTCTGTGGGAGAATCAACCGTATTACAATATTGATGTTAAGTTAGGTAAGTTCCAGACAGTCTGTGGGAGAATCAACCGTATTACAATATTGATGTTAAGTTAGGTAAGTTCCAGACAGTCTGTGGGAGAATCAACCGTATTACAATATTGATGTTAAGTTAGGTAAGTTCCAGACAGTCTGTGGAAGAATCAACCGTATTACAATATTGATGTTAAGTTAGGTAAGTTCCAGACAGTCTGTGGGAGAATCAACCGTATTACAATATTGATGTTAAGTTAGGTAAGTTCCAGACAGTCTGTGGGACAATCAACCGTATTACAATATTGATGTTAAGTTAGGTAAGTTCCAGACAGTCTGTGGGACAATCAACCGTATTACAATATTGATGTTAAGTTAGGTAAGTACCAGACAGTCTGTGGGACAATCAGAAACAACATACACTGAGATACAAAATTAAAGTTCTACCCAGTTATGGTAGTCCCTGTGCTGCTGTATCGGTGTGAATTGTGGACAACGACCAAGAAACGAGACAGTGAAATACAGGCCTCGAGAGTGGCATTCTTAAAAGGAGTTAAAAGGTGTTCTAAACATGACCGTTATGGAATGAGGCAATAAGAGAAGGGTTACAAGTTTTTAACTTGAATGAAAAATTAAAGGATTACAAACAATGGTAGAAAGAACACTTAGAAAGAATTTCAGGTTCCAGACTGGCCAAACAAGTCTGGAAATACAATCCTATAGGACACAGGTGTGTGGGTAGACTCAGGAAGAGATGGCTGGAGGCAGAACAGGCAGCATCTTGGCTATGCCGTGTTATGAGGTTCATGATAATGACAGATCCATGCTAGCTATTAAAAACTCAAACTAAAGGGAATATTAACCCAAACCCAAGTGTTATGTCTACGTTGATATTTTTTTATCTTTAGAAATGCCATGGGCCAAAAATGGAAATCGATGTTTTTAAACAACTTGTCAGTATATCCAGATAATTTTTAAAACAATTACATTAAATTACAACATCATAAGATTTTTGTTTTGTACATAAAAGGATTGTCTTTGGCAGTTACCGTGTTACAGTACAGTATGTGTAACTTCTTCATTGACATATGTATACAAAAACTAATAAAAAGTAAAAACATAATAATTAAAAATAAAAACATTTAAAAGATCGAGCAGTTAAAACAATATTGATAGTGATATAACCAATATATTGATAGTAAATTATTATAAATAAATCACCTTATATCCGTCGTGTGACTTCGTTACGTCGATTAAAATGACGCGTTTCGGAACATCTGTTCCATCATCAGATAAAATCGCTCTATTGAGGTCGTTAAACGTTAAAAACACATGTTACACATAATTGTCCACTACGTAATTCACTTGCTTCTTAAATGGTGCGCACCACGACGAAGCCGATCGGACACTGAACTATTATCTGAGTGATTACGCCTAAGTAGGTTCAAAGCTGTATCGTATAGCGGGTTGGATTTAAAATTTAAGTGGTCATTCAATATGAAGTCTCGGCTGTTTATGTTATTATATGCTTTGTATATTTCGAACTCCTCTATTGCGTCCATGTAACGGCCTTTGTTGCACACATGTAGGGGTATTAAATTAGATTTAAAATCAGTATAATTATGATTGTGTAAGATTAAGTGGCGGGCAAAGTTGGACTTGATATTATTTAACAAAGTGAGATTATTTAGGTGACATGGACGCAATAGACTTCATGTACACTATTGTTTTTTTTTAATATAGTAAAATCCCCTTTTATTTATGTAAGTAACTCTATGAGTTTCTTGCAGTACTCTTGAATAATATTATATATTATCAAATTGTAATAACTTCTGCAAGTCGTTGATATTATTTTTTAATTGTCCTGACCTACACTGATACAATCAGTATCTTCAAAGGTCTATAAATGAATTAATAAAGTATATAAATTAATAAATTATTTATAAACCTCTGACAATACTGATTCTATCAGTGAAACGTATTTCAGGTCAATTAAAAAATAATATCAGTGACCTGCAGAGTAATAATAGTTTGATAATACATAATATTAGTTAGAATCCCCACATATATGGATCTGATGAGGCTCAAATATTGTTCAGAACTTTGTTTACATGGGCAATCTGATAATAGCAGAGTCCAGTTTTTTACTAGGGTATCTGTTTATTTCCTTCTCTTTACACTGTATTGAAAATAATGAAGAGAAGGTGTCGATGGTTGGGACACACATTGAAGCAGTCAGATGACCACATTGCATTCGACTGGAACCCACAAAGGAGGAGGAGATGTGGTAGACCCAGAATGACATGCCAGTGAACTATAGAAGCAGAAGGGCAACAGCAGAGAAAGAGCTGGTGTGATATCAAGCCTATAGCTAGAAACAGGGCTAGATCATAGTTTTCTTCTAGCTCTATGTTCAGATAAGGCCCTCGCAGACTCATGCCATGGAGGGGGGGGCAGGTTTAAAGTAGGCCCATTTGGATTAACACAGAAGAGAATTTGTTTTACTAATTCTGAAAAACAACATAATTTCACAACTATGCAAAATGCCAATTCGTCTTGTATTGTCATAGCTAATCTTTTCTTAATGTATTTTTGTGATGGATATAACATGTATTTATTTGGGGCCAGAAGATGGTCAACTCATATTAGACAATATTTAAGCAACTTTTCATTTTGTTAATGTGTGCTTGTGCCTGGTTAGCTTCCTCCACGGTAAAACTCATTGCATGTTTTTAAAATTACATTTAAAAAATTAAAATGAAGATGGCCCTATTTTGGATCCTGTCTTCCTACACATTCTTAGCTGCACTAAACCAGACTTCATTTGATAATATTTTACACAAAATGTAAACATGTTTTGTATGGATTCCTACATAAATTAAAGCAAACATATTTTAATTGCTTGATTGTTGCAATGTTCTACCCATTAATTAGCCACTGTACATTGATTAGAATTAAAATAATTATTTTATGGTGCCCATAAGGTCAAAATTCTAGTAAGAACTAAATTTTTCCTCCTACAGGAAGTTACTGTATAGGCCAACTGGTCTTTGCAGCCTGTTTGACTGTGATAAGAAAAAAGAATTATGTCAAATTACCTAATGAAACTACACAATGAAGTTTGCCAGTCAGATATTGAAGCATTTCAAACACATGACGCATAGGAAATATATTGAAATATGTTGCATGTTTATATTATAAGAGTACTCCATGTCTTGAACACTTAAACCGCACGCTTGATATCCGTCTACATGTGGCTGCCTTGGGTTATCACCCTACTGGGAAGAGAGAGGTCGGTAGACTGAGGAGGAGATGAGTTCCAGAACAGGTCTAACGCCTAGTCCTTGGAGTGATGATGATGATGATGACTACTCCATGTCCCCATCAAAAAACTGAATAAGGACCCCATTCAGTCCTTCATGGGGGGGGGGGCAGAGACCTTAGTGTGCCACTCTCTATGTCCCATATACGAAAGTAAATGAAAAAAGGTTAAGTAACGGTCTGGTTACTAGTTATAACAAAAAGAATCAAATTAATTGAAGGAAAAATGAAGGTACATTGTAAATAAAACGTTAAAACTTTTCTTAAAATAAAAAAAATTAGATTAAAATTTAATATAAGCAAACTTACCATAATATATTTATAGAAAGGTACTTTGCTGACAGTAGGAACACGTAAATGATCTTTATTTTACATACACAAAAAATATATTAAACTTTTTATATCAAAAACCGTAATAACCTTTTTAATTCAGTTAGAAATTATAATTAATTTGAGTTATAGGATCTAGAAAATCTTGGAACGTCAATTAACTGAAGCTTCTCCCTATTCATAAGAATTTGCCTGTACTTTAATGATTTAGACTTCAGAAAATCTTTCTTGTAAACTTATATGGTTTCTGTTACTAATAATAACACTGTTTTTCATTTCAACACACATTTTTGTATTACTTTTAACACCAAACATTTTGCCCATACTACAATGGAGTATAGTCAGTGGCTCATTAATGCATCCTCGAGGCACTGAGGATGCCTCTTTGAAGTATGGGTGAAATGTTTGGTGATAAAAGTAATACAAAGACATGTGTTGAACTGAAAAACAGTGTTCTCATTAGACCTCAGAAAACAATGCGTCAACATTTCAAAGGTAAATATGCTTGTACATTGTAGAGAAATTTTAATATTTCATTCATGTAATGCAGAGGTAAAATATGTTAATCAAATAAACTACGTTACTCACCGTCAGAGGCTTAATTCTTATACTTGCGATGTTATACTATACTCAACATATTTTGAAACAGCTTGTCCCATCTTCAGGAGTAAAACACATACTCTTCAACCTCAATTGAGGATGAATCGTCAAACATTATAAAATATCAAAATCCAAAACACACATTGAATAAATTAATGAAACTACAACATTAAGTGCACGTGTAGGCTCCAAGGTGCACACCTCACGCCGGCTGAACGCGCACTAAGTAAAATCACTCATCGCTCGAAAGATGTCGCAGGGCAGTAACATATAAAACATTCGACTTAAAGTTTAGTTGATCGTTCAAAACAAATGGCCTGGTGTCACTATTATTATAAGCTTTGTAAATCTCGAATTATTCGAGAGCGTTCATATACTGTCCCTTATTGCAAATATGGAGGGGGACTAAGTTAGTCTTAAAATCAGTATAGCCGTGATTTTCATCGACAAGATGTTTAGCAAAACTAGATTTCATGTTTTCAAGGGCACGATAACTGGTGGGTGGCCTATGTTCAACGAACCTTTTTAAAAAACCACGGCCGGTCTGTCCCACATAAAACGCGTCGCAATCATCACACATCAATTTGTATACCCCCGTTTTCTTTTCGAGGGCTGTAGGTTCATGAGTGCACAAGATATTTAAAATGTTATTAGTTGTTCTATAGGCAGCGATACGATTGCCATTATTTTTCAGAATAGGTGCTACAATCTTGGGCATAAGGTCTGTGTAAGGAGTCAGGACATATTTATGCGTTCCCTCCCTAGGTGTTCCACGTGTGTTAGAATCCTTATGTTTCTTACGTTTTCTGAGGATGCTGTCTATCAATGATTCCTTGTAACCGTTAGAGGACGCGATGTGTTTAATGATACTCAACTCATTATAGTAATCATGCAAGCTAAGTGGTACTGACAAGAGACGGCTGATCATACTATGAAAGGCGGCCATCTTATGAGTCACCGGATGATGGGATGTAGCATGAATAACGATATCAGTAGCAGTAGGCTTCCTGTATATACCAAACTGAATCTTATTTCCATGCCTACTGACAGTAAGATCCAAGAAGTTTAATTTACCGTTATCTTCGATTTCTAGTGTAAACTTCACATTGTCATTGATGCTATTCAAATAATTGTGTAAAATGTCAATCTGACGGTGTGTGCCATTGTAAATCATAAAAGTATCGTCAACGTAACGTCCATAAAACACTATGTTAGATTCAAATATATTGTTAGAAAATATAAAAGAATTTTCAAAATAATTTAAGTAGACGTCGGCCAAAAGGCCTGATAATGGGGATCCCATTGCCAAACCATCAAGTTGGCTATAGAATTCCTTGTTATGTGTAAAGTAATTTTGATTGAGAAGTAAGTCTAAAAGGTCCATCAACTCCATAATACAATAATATTAAGCCATATATCTTGCAAAATCCATATATCTTAATATTATGGATTTTGCAAGTCAAGCAAGTATAGTACGAAAGTTTCAAAATGTTAAAATCCAGCTACATAAAACCATTTCACACGTAAAGTTCAATAAGGCCTGCTTGCGTAATAACGTCATACCAAATTACGCTCGAATTAATATGAAAGCCATTTCTATCGCTGATTTAAGAACTAAAAAACACGCCGAAATATATAGGATCAAAGAAGAAATCAGGGCCTTATACAGCAAGAAATCACTTCTCAATTCTTAATTATACCATATACATTTGCAGCTATTAAACAATATACATCCTGCTACATTAGACCTTTATTTCGTAAATAAAGACGTGACGCGTATCATTCATCAGTTACGTAGTAAACAAATGGACAAAGTCCGTAGACTAGTACATAAGCAGATATCGACCGTCACTAATGATAACTGTAAACACAAGTTTCACGAACGACTACGGAATCTAACTTAAATTGAGTTCACTGACGCTGAAACTGGTTTGGTGTGTAAAGGTTTGAAATATAACTTACCGAAGTATAAATCCAATACATGCCGTGATCATATTAAAAAATGAGGTTACATGTGCCGAAATGATGATTAAAACAATTGATAACCAATGCAGCCGGGACGAGGCGCGTTTCTTGATTAACAATAAACTTAATAAATATATCAATAATCGGGAATCTGGGAATCGTCCCCACGTTTCGAATACGTTTAGCAAATATAACGAGGAACGTAGGATCCTAGCGGGTATAAAACAGAAACTCATTGCTAACCAAGCCTTCATCACTGAGGTTGACAAGGGCAATACTGTGGTCATCGTGGATATAAAAGGTTATAATGACAGGGTCAATGACTTCATCGCTAATAATAACATAAAGAAATTAAATGCGGATCCCACTGATAAATATGTCCAAAAACTAAACCAGAATTTGAACAAATGTGTACACCTATTTGATGAGCGCACTAGGAGGTCTTTAAAACCTATCAACTCTAGAGCACCAGTATTGACAGGGTTACCAAAAATCCACAAGGTTGGCTTTCTAATAAGACCGTTAGTCAACTTCACCACTGCACCGGGATACAAAACGGCCAAAAACCTGGTAAGTGCACTTAAACAAAATTTGAACCTGACCAATAATCGTAGCGTTGCTAACAACACAGATTTCATTAATAAAATAAAAGATTTAACAATTGATCCTCACTACAAGTTGACTTCATTTAACATCATCAACCTATACACTAATGTTCCAGTTATTGACACCCTCAGGGTCCTTAGGGATAACCTTGTTAACGCGAAAAAATTAAGCGCTGAATGTATTATGGAGTTGATGGACCTTTCAGACTTACTTCTCAATCAAAATTACTTTACACATAACAAGGAATTCTACAGCCAACTCAATGGTTTGGCAATGGGATCCCCATTATCAGGCCTTTTGGCCGACGTCTACTTAAATTATTTTGAAAATTCTTTTATATTTTCTAACAATAGATTTGAATCTAACATAGTGTTTTATGGACGTTACGTTGACAATACTTTTATGATTTACAATGGCACACACCGTCAGATTGACATTTTACACAATTATTTGAATAGCATCAATGACAATATGAAGTTTACACTAGAAATCGAAGATAACGGTAAATTAAACTTCTTGGATCTTACTGTCAGTAGGCATGGAAATAAGATTCAGTTTGGTATATACAGGAAGCCTACTGCTACTGATATCGTTATTCATGCTACATCCCATCATCCGGTGACTCATAATGTGATGTTCTATTCACATACAAATACAAAAATTTATTTTATTTTCCACCTACCTTTCGTCTTGTGCCAGAGTCCGCAACACGAACGTTAAAAATGCAAATATGATTATAGGTTATCGTAATAACTTACGCAACGCATTTTTTAAAGAGAAATTAATTAAAATTTTATTTTTTACTTCAAAATTTTCTTTAAGTATTAAATTGTTATTTATTTGGCCTCTTGGCTCAAATCACGGAAAATGCATGAAACCCTTACTGTTAGTTACATGATGGTATTACACTTATACTTACAGAATTACAATAAACAGCTTACCTTAATTAGACAGCCCATTCTGCTATTTACACACACATTCACACTGTTACAAAACCAACTACTATTATTTAATTGACAGGTCTGCACAAAAACCCTTTATAAAAAATTGTTGAAATTACGGTTACAGGTTACCCGACGGTTCACTGCTTTCGCTACCACCACGTATTCTTTACATGTCCGAAAGCTTATTATTCATTTTATTTCGGCCCGCTTATTCTGTTAATAATTGTCTGATGGTCTATTTACTCACGGCGTCTCCCCGGCTACGTCGCACTATGCACATGTTAGATTATTTTTTTCACGGTTAATCAATTTTTTCAGCTCGCCAGCCCGGTATGTCCAAACGGCCGCCGCCGCCTCACCACAACACCACTGCTGATTCACATTTTGTGATATGATTTTGGATGAAAATTTGTGTCCAGTCGGCGGACGCACTACTGCACGCGTCCGGCAGATTATGATGTTACTTTCCGACTTGAATAGATAGGCCGACTAATTATTACGGCCTATCTTACACTCCCGAGGCCACTGTTTTAAATTGACAAACTTTACTGTCTGGTGCTGATGTTCATTCAGTGGTGAAAATCTGCATACTGTAGACTGTGTCACAAGGCTGCTACTGGGCGGTTACGCAATACGTCTGGCAATTCTTTAGGCTAACTATGTGCCTTGCTGTACTGGGGGCTCCTCACAGGTGCAGTTAATTTGATACTGGATGGAATTGATGATTTGAATTTATATAAAATTAAACTGGGGTAGCTCACATATATGAAGTGAATTTAAATCTTTATAAAATCGAGACCAAAATCAATAAAATAAAAACCTTCTAATTCGACCCATTACAATAAGATGGCCGCCTTTCATAGTATGATCAGCCGTCTCTTGTCAGTACCACTTAGCTTGCATGATTACTATAACGAGTTGAGTATCATTAAACACATCGCGTCCTCTAACGGTTACAAGGAATCATTGATAGACAGCATCCTCAGAAAACGTAAGAAACATAAGGATTCTAACACATGTGGAACACCTAGAAAGGGAACGCATAAATATGTCCTGACTCCTTACACAGACCTTATGCCCAAGATTGTAGCACCTATTCTGAAAAATAATGGCAATCTTATCGCTGCCTATAGAACAACTAATAACATTTTAAATATCTTGCGCACTCATGAACCTACAGCCCTCGAGAAGAAAACAGGGGTATACAAATTGATGTGTGATGATTGCGACGCGTTTTATGTGGGACAGACCGGCCGTGGTTTTTTAAAAAGGTTCGTTGAACATAGGCCACCCACCAGTTATCATGCCCTTGAAAACATGAAATCTAGTTTTGCTAAACATCTTGTCGATGAAAATCACGGCTATACTGATTTTAAGACTAACTTAGTCCCCCTCCATATTTGCAATAAGGGACAGTATATGAACGCTCTCGAATAATTTGAGATTACAAAGCTTATTATAATAGTGACACCAGGCCATTTGTTTTGAACGATCAACTAAACTTTAAGTCGAATGTTTTATATGTTACTGCACTGCGGCATCTTTCGAGCGATGAGTGATTTTACTTAGTGCGCGTTCAGCCAGCGTGAGGTGTGCACCTTGGAGCCTACACGTGCGCTTAATGTTGTAGTTTCATTAATTTATTCAATGTGTGTTTTGGATTTTGATATTTTATAATGTTTGACGATTCATCCTCAATTGAGGTTGAAGAGTATGTGTTTTACTCCTGAAGATGGGACAAGCTGTTCCGAAACATGTTGAGTATAGTATAACATCGCAAGTATAAGAATTAAGCCTCTGACGGTGAGTAACGTAGTTTATTTGATTGTCATACAAGTGGCTTGGTACTGTAAATAAAACTTAATAATAAAATATGTTATGTTATACAGGAATTACCAATTTTTTTTTTTTTTTTTTTAAGAGCTCTCCTTATAGAAAGTTTTTTGCCATACTCATCACAAGTTTCATTAATTTTTTTCATATAATTTGCATATTTGTGGTTTGGATTAAGACAGTCATAATGTTTCTAATGTTTATGTTATATATGAATCCTATCTTAAAGATTCCTATAAATAACCCTTCCTAATGTGACTGTAGGATGTAAGGTATATGATGCACAGTATGTACAAATGGCAACATTGTAGCGGGGCATTTTTGGGGCCTACCTGAGACAATGTAAAGAAGTTTATATTTTATTGATAATAAATAACATATTTTGTATTTTTTTTTTTTAAATAAATAATAATAACTTTATCCCTTGTTGAGTGATAAGGACAGAAATTATAAATTTTGTAACCGAGAGGTAAATTTGTTTGAAATGAAAACAACCGTGGCAACATTGACTGTGCAGAATTGTTTAACAATGTTTTGTAAAACCAGTATGAACGTATTTGATAGCCGACAAGCTGTGTCAAGGTCAGACAATGACGAACACAAAACCAGTAAACACATTATGTAACGGTAAACAAATTATGCAATGAAACATCAGGCGAGCGTTATGTCAGAGCCTATCCTTGATGAGTAATTCCGTTACATAACGGTGACATGCAGCTGGCGGAGTGATATAAACTTTAAGACAATAAGAATTGAACATCCTACAACAGTCGCTTCACAAAATAGCGCCTATTTCTCAGCCCAGTAACATCTCATCACCACGCGCGAGTGGTATCTATAAAAAGTTTCGGCAGTAAGTGCGGGCCCGCAAAACCATAAAATGTGAATACTATATTTTAAAACATAAACTAAAATCAAAATTTCGTATTAAAAGTGTAATTAACAGTATATATATATAATAACAGTTCGATGATCATGGAGTGAAGTAAAGTGCGCACGTAAAACCATGTGACGGTTTCAGGAATAATAATCGGCTTCAAATTTCAGCTAAGTAGCCATGTATCAATGAGATTTTAATAAGGGTTTTTCAAAATTACTGGCGGAATGGGGAAATCAATTTTGATTTCATAATCATAAAGTATAAAATATTTAAAATGAGATCTCTAAAGTAGCTTTGTGTGTTTGTGTGTGTGTGAGAATATAGTTTTACTATAGTTTATAGTAATAAGAAGGCTGGTTTGCGTTCCCATTATAATTCTTAAAAATGTATTTCAAGAATATGTTATTGTAATGCGAGTAAGTAAATTAAAAGAGATTCAAGGTAATCAACAACTATTATTCACGTTTTGTCAATTATTAATTCAAATTTTGTCTGTATGATTTTATTAACATGAAATATGAATAATAATAAAGTAATAATAACGTTTAATTATTGATGAACATAAATGATTGTTATTATATCAGCAACCACATTCTGTTCTCCTAGTTCGCTGAAAAGAACCCTCATAAATTATTTTCTTACAGTTGGAAAGTAGCTTCACATTTGGCTTCCGAACGTAGGGACGATTTATATAATAATATTATATAAATATAGGCCCACTGGGAAAGCAGAATGGTTGTTTAAGGTAAAATAAATTTTTTTTTTCATACGTAAAATAGACGCAAGTATGGGGTTATGTTTTGATAGGGTTATGGATGTAGTGAATTATTTGTCGAATTATATAAGGAGTATTATGAGATAATATACATAATAATTAGTATGTATTATAATTATTAAATAGTATAAAGGGTATTATAATAAAATCTTTTAAAATGGCTGAGATACAAGAAAATGATATGATCAAGATGATGAGATTGCTTTTTAATGAACAGAAAAACGATATGCAAGAGTTCAAAAGTAGTATCAATGAAAAGTTTGATATTCAAAAGAATAGTTTTGAGGAGTTGAAATATGAGATTAAAGAGATTAATGAGAATTTGAACCAGATTGATGACATAATAAAAAACAGTTTGAATAAGTTAGAACAGAAGTTCGAGAAATTAGGTAACAATGTTTTAAGTAAGACAAAATGTAAAAATGACGAAATGGTAGACAATTTTGAGAGTATAGTGGGGGTGAAGAATAATGATGAAAATATAATAACAAATAGTGCTGATGAAGTTTTAGAATGCGATAATGAAATGGTAATGAGTGTTTATGAAGTAGAGAGAGAGTGGAAGAATAATGTAGTAATTAAATGGGGACAGAGGGCAAATTTTCCCCTTATTGTTTATAATGATGATGATGATTTAATGTTGTTTTTTCAGGGTAAGAGACCCTTATTGTTAAATGAAGTAATGTTGTATAATGTTGTACCCTCTGTCCGTAATAATTGTGAGAGTGTGATGTGGTGCTATGAGGAAAGAGAGTTATATGTTGAGAATGAAATAGAAATATATAAGTTAGAAAGAAAGTATGATGAATTGAGAAAATTAATAAAAGGGGTGATGATGAATCATGTGAAATACGTACCTGTTGAAAGAGAGATAGAAAATAATTTTGATTATATCTTACCTAACTATGATGACTTACCTGACGTAGTAGTTGAGGAATACAAAGATGAGAAAATTCACCTGACATTAACAAATAACCATGATACAGACGGGACAATCCTAACCTATGGTGACAAGATTTATAGTGGTACAATGGATGAAATAGAATTGATGGATTATTATGATAGTAACAATTATAATAATTTGTGTGTTGATAAAAATGATGAATGTTACAAATACACTAGATATATATATGACGATGGTGGGTGAGCTAAAAGACCAGTGTTGGGACATTTTTAAATATTGTGAATTATTGGTAATGACCTTGCTGATTTGGACATCTGAAGTGAGATACACTTGAACAGTTTTGACGCATATTTTGTAAATAATATTGAATTCATTTGTGTGTATTGTGAAATGTTAGAAAAGTAATGTGTATATGTTTTAGAAAATGTTGTATTAATAATAATAATATTATTAATATTTTAGCACTCTAGTTAAATAATAAAATAATAATGAAGACAATAATTAATGATTTGTAGAATGTTGATAATAATTGAAATATGTTTTAATAATCAAATGAATATTTAATTTTAATAATAAATTGAATTAAATAAGTGGAGATGTTTAGATAGTGTGATTGAATGTTATGTGTTCTAATTTTATAAGGAATTTAAATTGTGTGATGAGATTTTAATTTAATAATCATGAATAAATAAATGAATGGTTTATTTTGTGGAATTTTGTGGAACATAATGATTAAGAATATATGTTAATAATAAATTTTAAGCAAGTTTGAAAATCTGATTGCAACACAGGATATAGTCATAATGATGATAAATAAAAACAGTTAATGAAAAATTTTAAATAATAATGTTTATAAATTTTATATAAATTATTTAAAAGAGAATTGTTTGTTTGATGTATGCTAATAATCCAGGTTTATTGCCATTTGTGTATTGTGTTATGTGATGTATTATAACAGTGTAGTGTAGAACTGCTATGGGGGAAGGTTGTAGATTTTGTATTTAATATTTTATGTTAACAATGGTTAAGCTTCCATATAAAGTGGGTTAAAACCCCATCTAAATTAATATTGTCATTTAAATATAAATTCGTAAATTTAATTTTACTTGTGATTCCCCAACTTTTCGGGCGGTCACGGCCTCACCGAACCCTGACCGTGGAATTGGTTTAGCTTTAACAGCTATGGTTGGGGCACATTACGATTGCGCGCTGCCATAACTGGCCATAGCTGTTATCGTTGTAAAGGTGCATTTTGAAATTGATGGGGGGTAATAAAAGGGGAATCACCAAACTATGGAACAGCGGCTGCCACTCTGTTCGAGAAGGAACAGCAGAGCCAGGTGGTAGATCCGTTTAAGGGTGTATAATTATTAACGAGAACATGTTGATGTTCAACAATTTTAAACTTAACAGCGGAAGCAGAGACACGGAGAGGTAAAACCCTGCTCCAAAATATACAGTCTCTGTGGAAGCGAAAAGGCGCCACAGTCTTCCATAATTCTGAAATAGTGTGTGTGGCTGGGAGGTTATCCAAGGGGATAACGTATTAAAAATTTGATATATTTTAATTAATAATGATGATTTGCTACTCAATAATTTTGTTTGAATTTAAAAAATAGATGCACTAAATACTTCTTATATTGTGTTATTATGTCTTATTGTGTTGATTGCATTTAGTATGTTAGGAATAAGTATTATAAAAATATAATAATATGTTTTCAATGTGTTTACAGATTTTAAAATAAAATGAAAAATAGTTGTAATAAGTAAAATTTTCAATAGGTTGTAAAAGATAGAAGTGGGTGATAGTAATTGTTTGAATAAAATGTTTGAGTCAATTCAAGTTGAATTTTGTGGGACATAGATTTGTCCAAATCGAAGTAAAAGTTAAAGTAATAGTGGAAATGAAAATAATGCAATGTTGTTTTGAGTTAATGTATGTTATAGAATTTTGAGAAATAAGTGGAGACACAGTAGAAATGGAGATTTTATATAGAGTTTGGAGCGATATATTGTTTATTTGTTGATGTTAATTTGTTGTAATTGTAGTGAGGTTATGAGATTGAGATTTTTTGGGGATGGTAATTTTGTAGTAGTGGTAGTGTATTTGGGGAGTCCGCAACAAGGGTTGGGACGGGATAGGGACCGATTGGCGCCGGAAAGGGTTACCTAGGGTGAGTCCAGGGACCAACATAAGGGAATGAGTTTTGGGAAGGAAACACGTATCCTATGTACAAAGGGTTAGAGAGTATTTTTTTTATATAAGAGTAGAGGGTGGCGATTGGAGTTAAAATAGTAAGTAGTTAGAGGTAGATAAGGGTTAGTAAAATTTTGATAGTGGGGTGTCATACTAGTTAAAGATTTTGTAAGGGAGCATTAGAGTAATAAAAGGGGTAAGATTATGAGTAAAAGCCAAATGGATGAAGTAAATTATAATGAAATAATGAATAACGTAGAATCACCCAAAGTAATGAAATGGAATAATGATGGCCAGAATTGAAAAAAAAAAAAAATAAAATAAAAAATAAAAAAAAATAAATAAAATAAAAAATTTTGTAATTTGGAGAAACGAATTAATAAGAGTAAATCAAGTTTAAAAGTAATTTTTTGATTTTATATGCTAATTTAA
Source organism: Magicicada septendecula (assembly GCA_034769895.1). Lineage (NCBI taxonomy): Eukaryota > Metazoa > Arthropoda > Insecta > Hemiptera > Cicadidae > Magicicada > Magicicada septendecula. The sequence goes on from CM068370.1 coordinate 8,371,731, forward strand.
TGATGTAAAGTGTGTAACATTTTAATTGTAAGTTGTTTATTTTAAAATGAATTATTAATGTACTGTGTTTTCTTATGTTAAGTTATGTTAGGTATTCTGATATATACATGTTAGTAATAAGTGAGTAAAAACAAAACCAGTGCTTCTTAGCGCAAACCAGCACCGCTAGGGGGGAACAGATCAGTTGGGGATATGGTGTTGTATAAGGCCACTATTTAATATTTTGATTTGTTGTTTCAGTGTTTGGTGATGCTGTGGCGGCGGACCTGAGCTGGCCTGCGCGTCAGAGCAGGGGCGTTGAGTATCTGTCTGACTCTACGGTGTTGGGATCTCGAGAGAGAAGTCCAGTATTGTCATGCAGATGCGGTCACAGTCACCAGACCAAGGGTGAGTTGATTATTTTTTTTTTTGTAAACCATACAGGGGGTTGTGGCGACATATCCTGGCTGATCCCTTTAGCAAGTATGAATGTGTCAATGAGATTTTTTATGCTTCGGCATAAAATATCTCATTGAGGGGGTATTGTAGCGGGGCATTTTTGGGGCCTACCTGAGACAATGTAAAGAAGTTTATATTTTATTGATAATAAATAACATATTTTGTATTTTTTTTTTTAAATAAATAATAATAACTTTATCCCTTGTTGAGTGATAAGGACAGAAATTATAAATTTTGTAACCGAGAGGTAAATTTGTTTGAAATGAAAACAACCGTGGCAACATTGACTGTGCAGAATTGTTTAACAATGTTTTGTAAAACCAGTATGAACGTATTTGATAGCCGACAAGCTGTGTCAAGGTCAGACAATGACGAACACAAAACCAGTAAACACATTATGTAACGGTAAACAAATTATGCAATGAAACATCAGGCGAGCGTTATGTCAGAGCCTATCCTTGATGAGTAATTCCGTTACATAACGGTGACATGCAGCTGGCGGAGTGATATAAACTTTAAGACAATAAGAATTGAACATCCTACAACAGTCGCTTCACAAAATAGCGCCTATTTCTCAGCCCAGTAACATCTCATCACCACGCGCGAGTGGTATCTATAAAAAGTTTCGGCAGTAAGTGCGGGCCCGCAAAACCATAAAATGTGAATACTATATTTTAAAACATAAACTAAAATCAAAATTTCGTATTAAAAGTGTAATTAACAGTATATATATATAATAACAGTTCGATGATCATGGAGTGAAGTAAAGTGCGCACGTAAAACCATGTGACGGTTTCAGGAATAATAATCGGCTTCAAATTTCAGCTAAGTAGCCATGTATCAATGAGATTTTAATAAGGGTTTTTCAAAATTACTGGCGGAATGGGGAAATCAATTTTGATTTCATAATCATAAAGTATAAAATATTTAAAATGAGATCTCTAAAGTAGCTTTGTGTGTTTGTGTGTGTGTGAGAATATAGTTTTACTATAGTTTATAGTAATAAGAAGGCTGGTTTGCGTTCCCATTATAATTCTTAAAAATGTATTTCAAGAATATGTTATTGTAATGCGAGTAAGTAAATTAAAAGAGATTCAAGGTAATCAACAACTATTATTCACGTTTTGTCAATTATTAATTCAAATTTTGTCTGTATGATTTTATTAACATGAAATATGAATAATAATAAAGTAATAATAACGTTTAATTATTGATGAACATAAATGATTGTTATTATATCAGCAACCACATTCTGTTCTCCTAGTTCGCTGAAAAGAACCCTCATAAATTATTTTCTTACAGTTGGAAAGTAGCTTCACAACATCACCTTCTCGAAGTACAGCCTCGGTTGTATGGTGCACCCTGTTTTAACTGACGAGGGAATGGCAACCTGTATTGTATTAATACAGGAATAAGTAGTCTCCTGCTTGGTAGTCAACGGCTTCAAGTGGATGAACTGGCAAGTGGTATAGCCCAGGAAAAATAGTCAAAAAATTTGACTTTAAAGGAAAAAATTAGGTAAAAGCTAGTTTTTTGTACATGTGGTCATTGAACCATACGTTATATGAAACCAATGAGTCTACTACTTAAATTTGTCCGGGGTGATTTTATAGGGGTTGAAAGGGGTGAATAAACGATTTTTTGCATATACCTTAAAAACGAAGTATTTTATTAAAAAATATTTCAAATAAAAAATGTAGCGCACAAAATTCCCTATAATTTGGTAGTGTCACATTCTTGTACCTCAAATATTGTTGGAATAGGCCACATTTAAAACTTAAAGTACACGAGTATACTGTATTTTTTGTATTTTGTGTGTATTCCATGTGAATGATCGTTTTTTTTTTGTTTTCTTTTTGGAGAGGATGATGCCTACATAAGCCGAAGCTTGTGCATAGGTAATGAGATGGGAATGACTTGAATGATGAACAAATGCCAAACCTTACTGAAAATCAAACCCTGAACCTCTTGGTCTAGAAGCCAGCGCCCTAACCACTAGGCCAAACCGGTCGTTCAATATTTTAACTTAAAATATTGTCTCAGGGTGACTTTACCCATATTGAAATATGTAAAAATTTGTTGTTTTTTTGCTGATGCAAATGAAGAATTTCGTCAAAAAAAGTATCAAATAAAATAGTGTTTCACATTTTTAGTAACTTCTATACAATGAAGTACCGTACAGAAAGGATCTATATAATGCAGACCAAATTACCTAAGTATTGTAAAAGTAAAGTAAAAACATTTTTACTTTTTCAAAATTTTTTATATTTTTTCTCTATAACGGTACGTGAAAAGGGTATTACTATAGATCCTTTAACTCTCTATCAAAGAATGCTGTTGTGCAGAGAATTGAGTGATGATATATCAGAGTATTTTAAATCTGAAATTTCTCCGTACCCAATGTCTCTTTTCACAAATACTGGAATGAAAAAACTACCAAGTCCGCTTTATATGATGAGTTTAAAAATATTGATGACAATTTACTGAACAAGACAAACATCTGCGTACCAGATGGAGGGTATTTGTTGCACAAAGTGAAAAGGAATTTTAAAAAGTGCAGTAATTATAAAGAAGTATGTGATACATACATGCAATGTGTTTTGTGTACTTTTAAGTCTGCAGTAATCATCTTCGATGGATATGATAATCCTGACAGTACAAAAAAATCCAAACAGCAATGTCGATACGCAAACATCAGTCCACAGTTCAGCATAATAGAAGTAACTCCCCTGTCCGTCGGCCAAGAAAAGTTTTTAGCTAATAGTGAAAATAAAAAACAACTAGTTGAAATGTTGAAAAAATTTGAAGAACAAAAGTTTGAAGTACGACAGTCATCTGACGACGCAGATACACTGATTGTGCAAACTGCCAGTTAGAAGTATCAGAACTTGCAAGTGACAATTTTTGGCCAAGATACTGATTTGCTTGTACTTGTGATAGCTTTAAGTCCAGCAGACAGATATATTTTTCTTGAAACCAAATATCGGCAAAATAAAGCAAAATTATTTTCCTCGCAAAATTTGCAAATGCAATTCACAAATGTCAAAAGCTTCATCCTTCTAGTACATGCATTTAGTGGCTGTGACATGACTAGTTCAGTTCATGGGAAAGGTAAAAAACAATTACTGAAGCTATTGGAGAATAACAGAAATTTGGACAATGCTGTAGTAGTGTTTAATAGTGTGAATTCAAATAAAAGTGAAGTAGAAAAAGCTGATGAAAAATTACGGTGTTTCTAATTCTTTATGGTTCGAAAGATGAAAGGAAAAAACACTAGACGAGTACAGTGTTTCAGAAATCTCCTAAAGAGGCATCTGCCAAATTAGAGCTTTTACCTCCAACTTCAGTAGTTGCAGCTCAGCATTACTTTAGAGTTTACTACCAAGTTCAGAAATGGATAAGCAACCATAAAAGTTCAGAGTATTGGGGATGGGAAAGGAAAAATAATTTTTTGCAGCCCATTAAGGGTATATTAGAACCAGCTCCTGAATCAATTTAAATTTGATTTCCTGTGACTGCACGACTGACTGTTCTACTTTTCGTTGTCACTGCCTAAAATCCGGATTGCAATGCACAGTTATGTGTAAAAATGGTCAAGGATCAACGTGTCAGAATTGTGAATTTCTTATTGATGATCTTGAAGAAACAAATGTCAATAAAAACAGTCATACTGAAGACTTTTTGTGACTTAAATTTTTATTATAAAAAGACTCTTACAACAGGAAAATCTTACCACATTTTTAAAAGTTAGTGTATAATTTTCTTGTAACTTTTTTTATTGTATTATTATTAAATCATTTCCATTTCATTCAATTTAAATTTATCATCTGATATTTCTGAACAAATTATTTATTCAGTTGTAAAAATTTTACTTTATCTTAAGTGTTTGTTTTTGTAGATGTTTTGTGTTGATTTTACCTTTCTTTTGTGTTTGATTTCTTAAACTGATTGCTTTCTGATTTTGACATTTTATGATATCTGTTTAATTATGTAATTAATTTTTTTAATGACTACTGTGTACAGTTCAAGATGAATTTTTTTGTATTTTCACATCATTTTAATTTTAGTCATTAAGTTCAGAAAAAATGTTCAGATTTTAAATTCAATAATTATTGCATTTGCTTTTTTATTCAATCAATGTTTTATTTATAAAATATTTGTTTCATTTTCCAATCCTTTTACTATATTATTCTTACTGTTGTTATTATCATTACAATATTGTAAATATTGAAAGATACTTTTTCAAGATATTTCACCTGTAATAATAAACTATGTGAACTTATGAAAAATGTGTTTTTTTCACTGTTTCATAAATATTCATCCTCTTGTTAAAAAAAAAAAATAACAAAAGAGCATTCACATGCAATACAGGAAAAAAAAAAAAAAAATACAGTATGCTCTAAGTTTTAAAAGTGGCCTGTTCCAACAATCTTTGAGATACAGGAATGTGACACCCACCAAATTATAGGGAATTTTGTAAGCTACATATTTTATTTGTAACATTTTTTGGTAAAATACTTCGTTTTTAAGTTATATGCGAAAAATCGTTTTTTCACCCCTTTCAACCCCTGTTAAACCACCCCTAGACATTTTTAAGTGGTAGACTCATTGGTTTTGTATAACTTATGGTTCAAGGACCATATATACAAAAAATTAGCTTTTATCTAATTTTGTCCTTAAAACTTCCTATTTTTCCTGGGCTAGTAGGGCACGGCACCTCATTGTCCTGAGGTTGAGAAATCTGCCCCGAAGGCGGATGAACTAGTTACTAGTAAACAACACTGGGATGTAGAAGGTAATGAGAAACTACTACATTTAAGATCATTTAGATATCTCTAGTAATATCATCATGGCTATGTTCAAGGCAAAATCATCCGGAGCTTCAATAGAACTGACTTATTCCGTGCAGCAGTACAGTAAGTTAAAATAGTCTGTATTATATCCAACATCCAAAACGGATAGGAACTATCAGAAGGAGAACATGACTGTGAAATCACAAAAAATTTTGCTTATCCAATAAAGTGCTACCATGAGTATTTCAGGGTTAATCAACACTACTATAATTTAAATTCAATCATTTATACTCAATTTATATTCAAAAGTTACATCGCATACATTACTCACAATATTCAACGATGTCATAACTTTGTCGTAATAGACTCTCAACTGGTTTGGTATGAACATTTGAAATGTCTGTTGGTCAGACTGTGGCAACAAACCCCGGTGGCCGACCAAATCATCTTCCTCCCTCTGTAACTGATTCATTATTGTCTGCATGTCTGTGTCTGCAAACCCATGGGCAGATCTGTAACAGCAATTGTATATTTATATTCAGTGGTGTGGCATGGGTACATAACAGACTAGCAGGTACCCGCGGGTTCGCACGCGAATATTTGTATATGATTGTTGTGGTAACTGTCGAGTTAGTAGTTTGGAACCCAATCTGAGGATCGACTAATTTTAATGTAAAATGATAACCATCTTCTCCTCTGCAAAACATTAAAGGGTACTGTAAAGCATCATAAGCTCGATGCGTTTCTGCAATTCGATGTAGCTTATGATCCCTCGCGCGGATTATTATATCGAGTTTATCGCATTCCTGGTTAACTAAAACTACTGCCACCTCATTAGTTGTCGGTGCATTGTAGCGACCCCTGTGCTCTTCATTATTTTCTGTTCGATCAGCATGAATCACAATATTGTACTGATTATTATTCGCAGATGTTACAAATTCAAACGCGTTTTTCAGTTCACTAACATATGGGTTGATTGCGTGAAGTAAATTTTGAAGTTCTGTTACTAATGGCTTATCCAACTTACGAATATGATCCATTCTTGTTTCAGATTGCTGTAAATAATCAGCTATGAAATACACCTGTAGAAATTTTGGTACTTCGTTTTGTGTGGGGAGTAGCCTAATGATCCCATGAGGTGATATACTTGCCCTTGAAGTTTGAAAGTAGGTATGAAGCTCCCGTCGACTATTTCATTGACTCCGAATGATGTGAATTGAAAAGCTGAATTGTACGATCTTAAGGCTTTAAAAATTTTTTTCGATAAAAGATGTTCTCCATTTAATAATGATTTTAATGGTTCTGGAGGAGGAAGTATGGGATCTAATCGCATTTTTCCTGCAGAGCAGCATAATCCATGTGATTCATTTTTCCACTTTAAAGCTTTGCAATGAGGGCAAACCATACTCGGTAACCCGATATCTGTTTCATTCGCGTAGTTAATAACTGGATTATAATTGAAACCACTATTTAATTTTGCATTCCATCGTAAAGTAGGACCTCGTGATCTGAGAGTCGCTTGCCTGCGTCTTTGTGCCGCTAATCTATTTTCATGAGTCGTAGGACTTTCAACCCGTGAGACTTCTTCTAATCCAGATTTTTCTGAAAAGTTTCCAGGAGCTGATAGCATTTCAACTCCTTCGGCGTCATTTTCAGATGCTCTAAGACGCCTCTTTCTTTCCGCAGCAGCAATAGATCTTCCTAAACATGATCGTCTTTTGGCATTGCAAAGCTAAAAAAAGGGAAATTTATTTATTTGATCTATACTAATAAATCTGTAGGGGGCAATTAATAATTTATACAATACAATACATATTGCACATATTACTTACCGATGACATAAAATTAACGAAAAAAGGCACTGATACTACATCACTGACGCTCATCGCATAATTCTCGATGAAGTAGGTTAAGTATAATTCTCGACAATTAATTATTCCTACTGCACATAGGCCTACTGAATATTCAAATGTCGAAGAGTATGGTTTGTCAGAATCAACGTGTACTATATAATCAATGTTACAATATAATCAAACAATGAATTATTGTATTGTTTATACGAATTCCATATGCTAAGAATTCCATAAGAATATTATTAATACAGATGTACCATTAGCAATTTACCAACTCGACAGTTACCACAACAATCATATATACAAATATTCGCAATCGAATCCGCGGGTTTAAAAAAATGAGTTTTTTTTTGCTATAACTTTGGTTCTTTTTAACCTATCGTTATTCGCGATCGAAGCCGCGGGTTTAAAAAAATGCGTTTTTTTGCAATAACTTCAGTTCTTTTTAACCTATCGTTATCAGATAAAGTGGAAAACCTTCCGTTGGGTACCTGCTATCAGCGTGCAAAGTTTCATTGAAATCGGTTCAGTAGATTCTGAGATTATATTCGATGCCGGTAAATATCGTTTGTTTATTTACTTGTTACTATGGTAACATACCGATGACGGACACACTACCTAGCGCGTTATATTATAGATGTTCCCAGTTGTAATAGGCTTAAAACTTAGCCTAAAAATTAATTCGAATTTTTCCTAGAAGAGATTGTCAACGTTAGAGAAGCTCAATTTGTGCCGGTAGGGAGAAAGGTTGGGGTACACGACAATATTGGTAGGTATACCCCCTCCCCCCCACTACTCCAGTCTCGTGTTTCACTGCGGATACGCTTTTCTATCGTTGAAAACCTCTAACTAGTGTTCTTTTTATAGCTAAAATATCTTTTTAGAGTATTTTCTATCTTTTGCTGGTAGAAAAAGAGGGCCTCGGTTCAACGGGATCTGATTCCATTATACTTAAACAGAATAAATGAGAACACAAATAATCGAATTATTAATAATAAAGACAAACAGAGAAACACATAACTAAATGAACAAAACTTAAATAGGTAGGTAGTAACTGTTGCACGTTGGTTCCGAAACGAACATAGCTGCTAACTGAGCGCTTTGCCGGTTTATACAGTGACAACACATTGGGTGGACGAATGTGTTCCCCCCTTTCCAGTGACAACTACTATGAGGTAAATGACTGTACGCAGTAAAACATTCCCGATGTCTGAGCTGACAACACAAGACAGTGCAAGTGCCTAGCAGTTCGAAAGCCAAGCTATGCTTTTCTTCAAGTTTCCCTACTAATATTGTTCGGATTTCAAATTATTCAATAAATAAACTATTTATTCTGTGATATAATTAATATTATTTCTTTGACAACAGCAGTTGCATGGACGCCATGCTAATGTTCATATTGTGTAACAATTGTGGGGGATGTATTTTAAACAATTCTACTGTATTACACATAACAATTCTAATTTTTATTATTCTCTTGACAACATTCACCAACTTCTTAAAACATAAGTAAAAAGATTAATATATAGTTGTATATTATACTATTTCCCTATGAAAATGGGATAGGAGTGAATAAATGGTGTCCAACTAAAAATATTATAACTCTGAAGCACTTTGTTTAATCAGATTGAAGTTTTTTGATATTAAATAAGTAGTTACATAAACCATCTATTTGGACTGCCATCATCATAATATTTTTTTACTTAATGTTTTGATCCCTAGAATCTGGAATAATCCTCAGAAGCTATTAGTGGTGGTTGAAAGATCCTATTGTGAGATTAGTTCGAAGCGTTAAGTGAAAAAATATTATGATGGAGGCAGTCCAATTAGATGGTGTACCCGATAGAAATCACCCATTACTTAAGAGATTTAAAGAATAAATAAATAGTTGTTACCTAAAAATTGTAAAAAGGTGTAATTTTTAATTTTTCTGAATAATTTAATTCATTGACAATGATACAGACGACAGCCAAAGTAAAATTGCAAATGGGTACAACAGGACCTTTAAAGTCACGAGAGGGTTAAAACAGGTCAATGGGCTGGCACCAACCCTGTTCAACTTAACACTTGAATATGTGATCAAAAATTGTCAATTGATAGGAATGCAACATTAGAACATAAAATGGTCCAGATTGTAGGATATGCGGATGATATTAATATTATGGTAAAATCCTAAGGAAGACCAAAAGAGACCTTCCAGTAACTCAAAGGTGAAGCAGAAGAGATAGGATTACAGTTGAATTCAGATTAAACTAAGGTTATGATCATCACTTGAAGGAAAACCTGAACAGATTGAAATCGAACCACTAAACCTGGAAATAGTTAATCATTTTAAATATTTGGGATATTGGATGGCAGAAGATAATGAAAAAATAAATGAAAAAAGGATAAGTATAAGGCTGCAAATAGAGCATATGCTTTGTTGACAACTATATTCAAGACAAGGAATATGCGCCATCAGTCCAAGGTCACATTATATAAATTTATGATTAGACCGGTGATTGCATATGGCAGAGAGACTTAGACTCTGAACAAACACGCCGCTAACATAGTCAATACCTTTGAAAGGAGAATTTTGAGGAGAATATATGTACCAATCCAAGTCAATGGGATATGGAGAATGCGTCACAATGAGGAATAATTTCATCATCATATGGCATTCTAACATGTGGCAAGTTGTAAGCACAACCACCCACTGTCTCCATTCAATCTGTTCTATGCTTGAGACGTCATCTCTTCATGTGGAACTCCATATTGTATATCAAGCAAGAGCTTCAATCTTCTCCTCCTCCTCTTCTCTCTTCACTGTTCCCCCAAAGAATCATTGTAAAGGCTTCAATTTTTTGGTACTTTTGTGAAGTGTGCCCTCACTATATTTTTGCTATTTTGACCATGCAATATCGATATGTCACATTCTGAAGAAGAAGAAAAACTGTATCAATTGTAAAAGATTTTCTTGGTTAATTTCGTATGAAAATATACGATATTTTGATGTTTTAGGTTGTGAAAGAATTTTTTTTGTTTATTGTGTAAAGAAAACAATACACGTCTTATGACAAAATAAAATGTTTAACTAAATGCACGAACTGTAACATGGTTACATTTAAAAACAGAGAAGTAAACACTAAACGAGGGGGGGGGGACAACACCGTCTTTGTATCTGCTGAGACTAGTGCAGTTTAATTAACACTTTCCTTTTTTTTAATTAATCTTTATTATATATTTATTGTTTACACTGTACACTATTTAGTAAAAGTGCAAAATACGAGTAGTTTTATACTTCACATTAAATGGTAATTATATAAAACAAAAAACTATGATCCTTTATTATTCCCTTGTAGTAATAAATTAGGCATCATTAGTCCAGAGACAAAACTGATACCTCATCAATTTTTTGTTTTGTAGTATTTTGTTAATATACTAATTTCACTATTTATTGAACTTACTATACTTTGTACAAATTATATTCCAGATTAAGGTCAAATGAGAGCTGGATAACAAATATATTTGTCTCTCACTTTATTAAAACAATACTTGAAACTATTATAACATGTCTGGGCAGCAACAGTATGTCTTTTGCTGGTAATACAAAAAATTACTACTAATAATATCACGTTAACTAATGCAAGGAAACTAATAAAAATACGAGTAGTTCTAATAAACACTGGTTATTTATCGTTGTTTTTATAGTTAACTTAAGTTTTCCATCAAAAACAGAATAAATTGCTAAATAATTTAATTTTTTAACAATTATTTTGAATTGCTGTTATGGATGAAATCTTTTTGGTAATTGTTTAGATCCTGGGGCTCACAAAATTCCCAAGATAATTGAAATGCTGTTACTCAGTCTTTTATGATTAAATAAAATATTATAATCATATACTTAAATTGTTAATAAACACGAGAGGACACTTGTAGGTACACTGGTAAACAAACTGGAAATAAGTTACGGCCTATAGGTTAAGTTTACAAAATATCTCACTGTTGACGTAGTTGTTGGACTCATTGATAGAGCGGCAGTGTTGTCCCCACCATTGTGCTACTTGCACAGTCTGGATAGGAAAATGTACAGCTAGACGCTAGTCAATGTTTACCTACGACTTTGCCATCTTCCCTTACGCATTACACCCATGGCCTTTGTGCAGCTCATACCACACCATCACCAAAGAGAAACTGTACAGTGACAATGTGGGTATTGTTGTGTTGTTACTGACTCATGTCTTCAGATTGTTGTACTGTCTCAACAGCGGGTGGAAAGAGTTGGACTGACTCAACATTGAGCCAAACATAGAAAACATAATGATGAATTAATGCCATACGAAGTGAGCCCTTTTCCTCTGATCTATTCTGCTGCTTTTATTCAAGTCTTGATATAATTCAAAGGGAAATTATAACCAAACTATTTAAAACATGTATATTTGTTTTTAGTAGAACAATAACTTAATCATATGGTTTGCTACGGATTGCAAATAATTACAGACATGACGACATCTACTGAGAGGAAAACAAATGTAAAGTGTTAATTTTTCTTGCAACATTTCTTACAGAAGAAACATACCTTCCATGAATGTAGTAACCAAAATTCTCTAGCGCCAGTATAAACACACTGATGTTTGCCAACGAGCACACGTCTACAAATTCCTGTACACAGTTTTTTATGTATCTTTCGTATACGCCAGTCATGAACAACAACTGAAAAACAAAACGAACACAGATGAGTTGAGATTATATAATAACAGGTGAGGTTACATATGGTAAAACGTATGTTACATTGTGGATTATGATTAAGAACCATAAATCAATGTATTTTGTATGAGTGAATACAAAATACTCATTCCGTCGAATTTTAAGTCAGATTCAAGTACGGTGACTTATGTATAGAAATACATATTTTTATAAGTCCATCATTTTCTATATACGTAACTCAACGTTTCTTGCAGCAATTATATAATATTGTGATACTATTCAATGTAGTTTCTTCTGCAAGTAGTGTATTGTGTTTTTGTCATTTCAACACCTGACGCACGTTTCACTGAAAAATATCAGCATCATCAGAGGTTTGTAAGTAAATCAATAACAATCTTTTTTTTATTATCGACAAGAATTATTTCGATTGAGGATCCTAATCGACATGGACAGCACATATAACTAATGTTGAAGTTCTTAGAAAGATGAAGAAAGAAAGGGAAGTTACTAACACAGTGAAGATAAGAAAGCTACAGTATCTGGGACATCTCATGAGAAATTAACAGAGATTTTACTTATTGCAGTCCATACTACAAGGAAAAGTACTTGGAAAGAGAGGAGTTGGGCGATCGAGAATCTCATGGCTGAGAAATTTAAGGACCTCGTTTGGTATGAATACAACTGACTTATTCCGTGCAGCAGTACAGAAAGTTAAAATAGTCTGAATTATATCCAACATCCGAAACGGATAGGAACTATCAGAAGAAGATAAGTGTACATAAAATTGATCAGGGTGAAAAATGTCTTAATAAATAAAAAGTTAAAGTACTGTACTGGTATAGCTTGTGTGATGAGAATGATTACATCCATTGATACTGTCCATGTATGCTGATCAGATTGTCCTATTGGACAAGAAGATATCTTGTCCATGTGGACACATCTTTGCCTCAATTACCATTCAACAACTGCCAGCTTTTCACTTTCAGTGAAGGTGACCATCATTCTGCAGTGAGTGTAGGCCTTTGTTTACAGGGACACATCAACACCATGATTATATGGGTGAAGCTAAAAAAAATTTAATTACACCTCATAAGACTTGCTTGGATAGCCAATATAAATGGCTTGAATGACACAGTGAAAATACAGGTTTAGCCAAATTTAAGTAAATATTTTCTTCGTTGTTTATAGTAAAAAAATGTTTGGAATTTAGAACAGACCAATGTGGTGAATTAAGAGTTGTTTGATTGGAGGATGTTCTCAAAGATTACTGTTTCTATTTTGATATATAATGTTATAAGTTATTTGTTTTATAAAGGAAGGATATGCGCATATGGTCCAGAAAGCTGGACCCTGACGAAAATGGAAAGGAGCTACTTTGGAGCTTTTGAGATGTGGTGCTGGAGGAGGATTCATAGCTGTCATAGCTGGAAGCAATGGATGGATGTCAAAGCCTAATAATGAATTTTTGAAGAGAGTGGGTAAAAAAAAGGAAAATGAATGGAATCATTGTGGAAGAGGGAAATAATACAGTTGGTCACCTGCTATGCCATTTAAACTCGGTTCACCACCCTGATTGAGGGAATGATCGAGGGTGTAATGGGTGGAGAAGGGGCCAGGCATGTCCACATGGATGAAACAAAAGGAGGAAGAAAGTATGTGGTGATTAAGAGACTGTCTATAAAAGGGAAGGGTTGAGGAGAAGAAGAAGGTATTTTGTGTGCTCGAAAAATATTAAACTGTTTGACCATAAAAAAATTGACATAGGATTCAGTTAGAGCTGCTGCAAGTGATGTCAGAATTATGATATTCTCAAACTTCCAACAGAAGATAACCCTAAGAAGAAAGAGATGCTAATTATCTACTGGTCTTAAAAAAACAAAAAAAAATAGAAAGGTTACTCTTCTAATAATTGCTGCCACACTATATATTTAATTTTCAATTATTAATTATTTTATTAAACAATAAGATGTTTTATGCAATTTCTTGTTGTTGTGTAGTTAAGTGAAAACAATACTAAACAAGGGTCAGTTGAAAAGTTCGTGGAGTGACAACTTCAGCTTAGCAGATTTTTCGTGTGCTGCAAGATTTGTATTTTATGTGAACTTCTGTTAATTTCCAAATTTATCTATTAATTCATGCATTATTTAGAAATTGTTAAAAATTGACATGTCATACGTGTTTTGAAAAACAGACAAAATCAAATATCGTGGTGTGATTCTTTGTTAAAAATTGTTTAGTCCCAATGGAAATTCAAAACAAAATTGTAAAAGTGTCAGGAAATGCTGTGACTTCAAAACCAATGGTTTGTAAGTAGGTACTTGAGTTTAAACGTGGTCGTATGAGCACTGAAAATGTGGTAGCACTGGATACCACAGAAATGCAACAACTTCAGATACGGCAGCACAACGCTTTTTCACACCAAGTTCTTGAGTTAAAGTATGAAGCACCCGCACATATGAGATGCCTATGATTTCAGCAATGTCATCCACTCCTCAATCTGTGGTCTTCTAACACCCTGTGAATTTTTTTCAATACTGCCATTTTTTGTTGCACTTTGTCTACTGCTGGGATTGTCTTCAGTGCTTGTACGATAACGTTTAAACTTGAGTGTGCTCCAATTACCATTGTTCCTGAAGGCACAGCATCTCCTAACACATTTACAATTTTGTTTTGATTTTCCACTGGCGCTAAAATGTTTTTTAACAGAGAATTTGTCACAACATGATATTTGATTTTATGCATTTTAAAAACACGCATGACTGGACAATTTCAAACATCTGGTAAAAACTGAATAAATTGACAGATGAGTCTGGAAATTAACAGGTGTTCACACGAAATATACGTCTTGCAGCACATGAAAGATTTTAGTTCTATCACTGAGTTATAGATGTCGCTCTGCAAACTTTTCAACTCACCCTCGTAGAATTAATGTATAAGATCTGTTTACAATTGTTACAGTGTATACCTGAGTTATGTAAATGAGCAGATAAACAATGACAGTGACGGCAAACCTCAGCGTAGTGTTGGACGGCCGGTGTTTGATTTCTGGCAACATCTTGCTGTGCAAGTCAGGATCTGATACTGACCAGTGTTCCAATCCACATTCCTGAATGAACACCAGTTTTGAATGTAACTTGTTACTACACAACAAATCAGTAACAGTTATTCCAGTTTTAAAAATTTTATGTACGAAATACGTTAATGCCGAATTATAATCTATAATATGAGGTGTAGCTATTAAATAACCAGATCAGTAGTGTGGCGTGGGTAAATAACTGGTGTTGCCTGTTGTGTTAGGCTAAAAGTTAGCTTAAAAATTATTTTTTCCTAGCACGAGATATTCTTTTTAGAGCCAAAAAACTTTTTTTTTGTATTTTCTACGTATTATTCGCTGACAGAAGAAGATGGTCCCGTTCAATATAATCTGACTCCATTATATTTACACAGAATAAATCCAAACACAAATAATCGAATTAAAAATTAATAACAAAACACATGACTAAATGAACAAAAGAGAAACAGGTGCATGTAGTAACTGGTACACATCGGTTCCTAAAACAAAGATAGCTGCTAACTGAGCGTTTTTCCGGTTTATACAGCGGCAACATATCGTGCAGATGAACGCATCTCCTTCCCTAGTATGTACAGTGACAACTACTACGAGGTCAATGACATACACAGTAGAACATTGCTGGTATCTGTGACCCGGTAACACAATATTAAAATGACAGTTCAAGCACCCAGCAGTTTGAAAGCAATATTGTGTTTTTCTTCAAGTTTCTCGACTAATGTTGTTCACATTTAAAATTAATCGATAATTAAAGCATTTACTCTCCAATGTAATTAATTTTTTTTTCTTTCATTTCTTGTACTGTTGCCACTGGCAACAGCGGTTACATGGACGCCACATCACTGAACCAGACCATGTTTGTGTGTGCTGTATGGAAGACACGTCAGTGGACAGAGAGGATATGCCATTAATTTATATAATTAAATGATTATAACATTAACGCAAATGTTCATAATTTCATGTAGCTATTGTATTTGGGCATACCTTTAGAAGAAAGATGACGACAAGCAACTGAAACAACACACTGGTTTTCCTTTTCACTTGTATTTCGTTCCACTCATTTGCCACAAAGTAGGTCCTCCATATCGACACCGGTTGTGTGGAAGATTCTTTTGTAGCTCTCGGCCTTTCCCAGTCGATAAGAAATATATCTATGCTCACTTGTTTCCAGATCAAATGTATGATTTCCACTAACTGAAAGTAAAAATACAACGGGTTTCATCTGCCTAGAATAAGGTACAGTTGAGCAATTTGAAGATGTGATAGAATATACAAAGCTTACTAGCAAAAACTAGCAGTGAAAATCAGTACAGGAGGTAGTCCTCTACTTTTTGACATTTGACTTTCGCACAGTCACTTTTTTGGTCATTTAGAATTGATACCCTTTATTCAGGTTTTGTAATACAGCTTTGGACTTTCGAACACTGAACTGGGTGTGAGGAAGTGAATAAGTCTTAAGACAACAGTGCATACTCATTATTATTCCCAACTGTGTCACAAAAATTTTTCATGAGCATTTTTATGAATTTTAAAATGATTTTATAAAATTTTATAATTTTGTAAAGTTATTTTTTTAGGATTATGGTAATGGATTTTCATAATGAATGTTAGTCTGTTAATACAAAGTATGCACAGTATAACATGACTAATTTTTTTATGTAATACGACATGCTGTAGGCTGTTTTACAAACACTGCTTATATACTTTATTAATGTATGAACATTATTAAATTTAAATTATCTGCCGGGCTGTTTGGCCGTCCGTAGTCCAAGGTTTTCATTAAAATCAAACGTTTCAGCAACACCACTGGCTGCCATCTTCAGTGAATGTACCGATTCGACCTAACGCAGGGTGTGGGCATAATGTACGACACCCCGTGTTAGGTTGAATCGATACATCCACTGAAGATGGCAGCCAGTGGTGCTGCTGAAACGTTTGGTTTTAATGAAAACCTTGGACTACGGCCAAACAGCTTGGCAGATAATTTAAATTCAACTGACAGTGGCCATGAAAGCCTCCGAACTACAATATGAACATTATTAATTTAGCACGTTACTGTATTATGTATGTTTTGTAGTAAGAGTGGTTATATGATATAAATTTTACCAAGAATAATATCCAATTTCATTACAGTATAAAGTATTACTGTTAATAGAACAAACCCTACTAACTTATGTACACAGCATGCCTACACTGAATACAGCCTATTGTACATACTGTACAGTACATGACTTTCAGACAATTAAAGTTTCAAACACGTTTTTGGGAATGCATTACGTTTGAAAGTCGAGGACTTCCTGTATTGTATTTACTGTAAAAAAAGTACTTTCCTTCATAGAATAACCATATTAAGCTTGTAATGCTGTAATGTAAAGTAAAGTAGCTGTAATGTAGCTGTAAAGTTTTACCACTTTATATGCAACATTAACTACACAAATTACAGTGCCTATTACTTACCTTTAGACAGAAGGCGACAATAACGTATGTCCTGATGTAACTGTGCAGGTTGTTCGACGGGAGGAACACTTGTGGGACAGCTTGACCTTTGTAGTAGATGAACGTGTGCACCGCGGCGGCTGTGACCACTCCAAAGAACACGTTGGCAAGATGTCCGCACGCGATGAGACACAGGTGGACCAACGTGAACAGATCTATGGTGGTCTGTCCTGACCGGCGTGTATGACTCCACGTCTGCATGGCTCCCCATACTACTGCGCATCCGCACAGCACGCCGATCCACACCTAGTTGTGTGTAATCACATGTCAACTGATACTACATTCAAAAACAATTCTCTGTATTAACCAAATTACAAACCAATTCTGTAGAATAACCCTCTCAAATTTTCGAGATCATTACATAATTGTCGTAGCAGTATATTGAATCCATAATACAGGAAAATAACAAATTCAACAATACTAAATAACTGTATAGATTAATATTCTGTATTTTGAAAACCTTCATGTGTTGTAACATTGAAAACATGTCTGTAAATACTCGATGTCACAATCTGGCATACAAAATGAAGAACCCAGATGCAGATTCTTGAAAAATTGAAACTTCTTAGCATATTTTACAGGCAAACGTTTAAATTATTTCCATTGTGTGTGTTGTAATGCATTATTTAGTTATTGTTTTGTTTAGAAACACTCGTACTAAGTGGTTCTGTGTTGTGGTTTTTACAATGAAAATATTTATGACTCAATAATTTTGCATCTTTATTTACTTTTTTAATTTAAAAACTTTATAAAATCTAGCAGAAGCCGGAAAAATGTGAGTCTCTACTTAACACATTAGGGGACTGAAAATGTGTGTAAATATTCTTGAAACAAAAAGAAAAACAAATTAATATTTTATTTTTGATAAATTAAAGAAATAATCACATCTTCCCTCCAGTTATTACATAGGGGCCAGCATTTGGCAAGCTCAGACAAACCATCCTGTCAGACCAGGGCACAGATTAACTTTAGATTGCTATAACAGGACCGTTTTATCGTCAGTGAACTGATGAGATGTAAGTATTGCTCTGTGTGCTAATATCTTGAAAATGGTCCACAGCCCACAGAAAACAAACAGTGTGGCCGAATAAAGATCTATGCTATATTGGGGCAACATAACTGTATCACGATTCAACTTTATAGGGAATACAGCAGAGCTGCAGAATCACCAGTCATCTCAAAGTAGTAACAGTTTTATTCTGTGCCTAAGGCTTTCACGGCCGGCGTCAGCAGCGTTAGAAACAAACTGAGTAAACTGCGGGCTATTGGGCCATTGTCCACTCCTGCTGTTACTAACAGATGTTTTCAGCCATGTTGGAATATTTAGCATTTATTGTATGATTGTTCTACAGTTGTTACTTTACTAAACAAAAAAATAGCAGGGTAGTAGGATATTATATTTATAATATTTCTTATACCTAAAAGCGGTGGTTGATTTCTAAAATTATAGGTGCCGGAACGCATCAATTCAAAAGTTGTACAGACACAAATATACTTATATTTTATATTAACGTGTAAGTTTACATCAGGTTATTACAAAGGAAGTCTACATTTTTAAAGCCTTATAAAACATGTAAATACATATAAACTTCTATCTAAAAAGGTAATAAAGTTTGCTGATATTTCTAAAGAGCTTCATCGTCAGGTTAGCTGCATGACAATCGAAAACATGTCACTCATGATGGCGTCATCCCAGAGCCTCAATCAGACTCCATAAGTGATGATTTCGGTGTTTCGGATATTTTAAAAAGGTTTCCATAGTTTCATCATTGTGTTGTCATATTGTTTGCTTCTTGGTCTTTCCTTACTCTTTGCGTCCATTGCTGTATGATGGCCAGAAATCACCCCTCTCACATTCACTTGAAGTTATTGCTATTGATTCTATAGCATACTTCAAGGTAGAAAGACTGTCCAGAAAAATTCTGAAATGCACATATTCTTGGAAGCTACCAAAGAATAGCCTTTCATGTAGTTTCAATTCTGAAGCAGGTTTTTTTTGTCATTTTCTCTATACTATCTTACGATAGTAGTTAAGATAAAGATTAGTGCTGGTGTTTGATTTTGACAAATGTTTAGTTTTGTAATGGGGCTGATGAGGGGCACAATTTAAAAAGTAATTGTAAATGTTTGTAATAGTTAGGTTTTTCTTTTCATATATTTTTTTTGGTTATTTATTTTTGGATCCAAGAGGTTCCAGAACGTCTTTCCGGCACGTTCCCCCTGAAATCAAGCCCTGCCTAAAAGATTATCTAATATCAAAATTTATCCAATAATAATTGTACTTTGTTCAAAATAGTGAGCAGAGCTGAGTAGTATTTGTATTTTGTTATAATACTATAACCTATGTTTACAACTCCCATTTTTGGATTTAGTTATAATACTATAACATATGTTTACAACTCCCATAGTTCATTATTTTCATCAGTTTCACACTTAAACTGTTCTAAAGTCAACAGGTTATGGTTTTCCTACTGTGTTTCTGTGGTAAGACCATGGTAATTTTTGTTAGTATGTAATTGTAATATTTGTAAACACTTGGTTACTCACCATCGTGTGACTTCTTTAAAACTTTCAATAACTACGCTTTTCAAAGATAAATCCTCATCATCAGGTTATATAAAAACACCAATCCTTCTGCAGAAGTCGTAAAAAAAATCAAAAAAGTTTTACCAAACATCACAGTATATATGTCATCTAAGAACACATTATTGTAGCACTTCACACCGTGTTGCGACCTGGTGTGTGCACCACTATGATGTTTGGTAAAATTTTTTGATTTTTTGACAACTTCTCCAGAAGGATTGGTGTTTTTAAATAACCTGATGATGAGGATTTATCCTTAAAATGCGTAGTTATTGAAAGAAAGTTTTAAAGAAGTCACACGATGGTGAGTAACCAAGTGTTTACAAATATTACAATTAAATACTTATACACGTGACTTGGAGACTATAACATAATGAATTTTTGTTAGTTTCTTATATTTTGGTAATATGAATTCCATGCTTACAGTATACTGTATACTTACATCAGCTGTGTGTGTGATGCTGTTATACGCATAGAAGTCAACTGTGAATGACATGTGGACATCAATATCAGCTGCAATATCAGTGTCACTCAATTCTCCATACTCTATTACCAACAGCGGCGGATAGATTTTACCTTCACCGCCTTCTTGAATTCTTACTCTGTAAGGAGATAAACATTATATATTATATTATTTATAATGTGTTCTTGGTACAGTAAGCACAGATAAACAATCTTATAATTTAGATTTAAAACTAAATTCGTTTAAATACAAGGTGTTTTCAGAATTAGTGGATGTTGGATGTGTTCCAAGAGTTTTTCTTTGTTTTCACAATTTCTTTAATTATGAATTATCTAACATCAGAAAATGATGGATAGCCTGAAAAATATTGGATTAGATGGAAAATACCTAAGGATAATACCTACACTGTATTGGAACCAATCTCCAGTGGTCATAGTAGACAAAGAGAAAACTTCAGAGATACAGATTCTTCATGGAGTAAGACAAGAATGTATACTATCTCTGCTTTTATTCAACATCTACTCAGAAGGTATTTTTAGAGAAGCTTTAATGTGAATGTGATGTGAGAATCTCTCTGAATGGTGAAAGAATAAATAATATACGTTATGCGGATGTACCGTCATAATCGCAGATAGCTTAGAAGGGCTGCAACAACTAATGGATAGAGTAACAGAAAGCAGCCGTAGATATGGTCTAGACGTCAATGTTAATAAAATGAAGCTAATGATTGTATCTAAGAACAAGTTCACAAACTGCACCCTTAATATAAATCAAAGATCAGTTGAGGGTGTAAGACAATTTATATATCTTGGTACTATAGTCAATGAACAATGAGACCACTCTCAAGAAATAAAGAGCAGGATTGAAAAGGCAAGAGCAGTGTACACTAGAATGAGCAGTTTATTCAAAAGTCACGATTTAACAATAAATACAAAGATGAGACTTTTACGCTGCTACGTATTCACGGTCCTCTTCTACGGTGTAGAATCTTGGACTTTGACTGAAGCCGCAACTAAAAAATTGGAATTTTTCGAAATGTGGCTTTACCATTAAAGTGGCCAAGATAAGAAAGCTTCAGTATCTGGGACACCTCATGAGAAATGAACAGAGATTTTACTTGTTGCAGCCCATATTACAGGGAAAAGTACTTGTAAAGAGAGGAGTTGGGCAACCGAGAATATCATGGCTGAGAAATTTAAGGAGCTGGTTTGGCATGAATACAACTGACTTATTCCGTGCAACAGTACAGAAAGTTAAAATAGTCTGTATGATATCCAACATCCAAAATGGATAGGAACTATCAGAAGAAGATGAAATTATCGTCTGTACAGAAGCGTGCCCTTTCTAAAAGGCTGACTACACTGAGTAATTCGAGTATTATTAAATTCTCCAGAGTACCAGTTTGTTGCAGAGTAAGTTAGTTAGTGCCACATGGTAAATTGTTCCTCCTTGTAGATACACTAAAGGAGACAAAAACTAGAAGCACAGCAAGACCTGTTGGGATGAATATGGTACTATTAACACTTTCAACCCTGGCCATTTCAGCATAGGCATGTCCCAGCAGCCTGGCTGTTTCCCATATTTTTTCCTATTTTTTTTTAATAGTAAGATTTTTTAAAAACAACATAAGTTATATGTTAAATTAAAGACTGACACTTCTATTTTCATAAAATGATACACTATTTATTTTTTCTGTATGTGAAATTGATTTTTAGTATCTACATCAGAAGCATGTTTTGAAAAATAAAAAAAAAGTTTAACAAGGTATTTTCTCATAATAAATGTTTTTCTATTAGTAACTACAGTACAAAAATTACTCTTCTTATAATATTAAGGCACATAATATAGTAAAAATCAGTCAATTTGCAATAATCTGCTTTTGTATGGTACAAAATGAAACTCATGGTAACACAAACTGACATTACAAGTTTCACAATAGTCAGAAATCACAGAGCAGAAAATTGATTGAGCTGCTATCTGTGTATTCAGTTGGCAACTACAAAGTCCAGCCTGCAAGTACAAACAACAGGAGCCCATAAATGTTTCGTACAAATACCGTTAAACAAGCAAACGTAAATTTTATGGGCATCTGGTTGAAAGTGTGGCACACTTTTGCTCTGGAGACTATTGCATTTATTAAAACAATGTTGGCTGGCTAGTCAGGTTAAAGAAATATGGAAATCAGCAGAAATTATATACCCCTTTAAAAAGGGGGATCGTAAAGAATGTACAAATTATAGGGGGATTAGTCTTTTTAATATTGTGTATAAAGTATATGCTAGGATTTTAATTAAATGGATTATGGTAATAGCTGAAGCTTTAATAGGAGAAGAGAAAAATGGATTTAGGTCCCGTTGCTTGATAATAGATAATGTATTTACCTTGTAACAGATTTTTGAAAAAGGAGAGAATTTAGCCTTCAAACTCATGTTGCATTTGTCAATTTTGAGAAAGCATTTGATTAAGTGAACAGGAATAAATTCAATCTTCTATTGTGGTGTATTCTTTGTTCACAACCTAAAGGTCCCATACATATATTTTATAATAAAGTTTTAATTACTCACATTCTTACTTATGAACAATGAATACACCACAATAGAAGATTGAAATTATGGGTACCATTAGCAAGCAATAAATGTGTGTATATTAAAATACATCACACTATCATTAGGAATAATTATGGTCTATTATGGAGCATTGTGACTATACGCAGCATTTAATAAATATGGTCAAAAATTTACATTGTAACTATAAAATCACAATAAATACACGAAAGACAAAGACTGGTTAAGTTACGTAAGTTCCAGACAATCTGTGGGACAATCAACCGTATTTTTAGAAACAAGGTACGTCGAGATATGAAATTGAAGTTCTACAAAGTTATGGCAGTCCTGGACTGTCCTATGGGTGTGAATTATGGACAACAACCGAGAAACAAGACAGTGAAATACAGGCCTCGGAAATGGCATTCTTAAGAGGAGTTAAAGGGTGTTCTAAGCTTGACCGTATAAAGAATGAGGGCATAAGAGAAGAGCTCAAGTTTTTAACTTGAATGAAAAATTAAAAGATTACAAGGAACAGTGGAAAGAACACTTAGAGAGAATGTCAGATTCCAGACTGGCCAAACAAGTCTGGAAATACAAACCTATAGGACACAGGTGTCTGTGTGGGTAGATTCAGGAAGAAACGGCTGGAGGATCTTTGAAGGTGGGACAGGCAGCACCTTCCCTATGCCATGTTGTGAAGACGATGATAACAAGGACTGAAGAAATTTTTGTAAAGAAAGGGGTAAGACAGGGGTGAAGTATTTCAATATCTATATTGATGACATCATCCAAAATGGAGACAAGGTATTAGTCAATATCAATATCTTGATAAAACAAGGGTTCTTGAAGGCTGCAAAACAAGGGAAATATGGAACACATATTTTCAGTAGCATGGCGTCCATGTAACCGGTGTTGCCGGTGGCAACAGTACTGGAGATAAGAGAAAATAGTATTAATTATATCATCACAGTAAAAGTACTTCAGTTATTGAATAATTTGAAATCCGAACAATATTAGTAGGGAAACTAGAAGAAAAGCATCGCATTGCTTTCGAACTGCTGAGCACTTGCACCTTCTTGTGTTGTTGGCACAGACATTGGCAATGTTCTACTGTGTACGGTCATTGACATCGTACTAGTTGTCAGTGTGTGATGGGGGGGGGCACACTTGTCCTTCCAGTGTGTTGCTCCTGTATAAACGGGCAAAACGCTCAGTTAGCACCTATGTTTGTTTTCAAAACTGTCGTGCAGCAGATACTACGTACTATCTGTGGTAATACTGTCTAGTATTATCGGCACTATTTGTGTTTTATTCGTTTAATCATGTGTTTCTCTGTTTGTCTTTATTATTTTTAATTCGATTATTTGTGTTCTGATTTATTCTGTGTAAGCATAATAAGAGTTAGATCCTGTTGAACTGGGACCCTCTTCTTCTCCCAGTGAATGATAGAGAACACTTGGTACAAGAAAAAATTTGAATTAAGTTTTAGGTCTATCACAACCGACAACAGGTGTTATGTATCCACACCATGCCACGCCACTGCATAAATTGATATACAGTCAGTTGAAAGGACACGTTGCTGCCTGTCACAATGTCAGATGTCAGACAAGTGATAGAGAAGGTGTTAAATGAAATGACTGGAGCAATTACTCCTGCCAACAATTGATAACTGACAGCACTCTGGTAAATAATTGTTACAGCCTATTGCGATTTTCAAACAATGAATACAAAAATATCTGGATTTTTTTGTCCACGATGTGTCCCATTATTATTAATTAGCTATATATGTATAATACTACTGACTCGGATCACAAATTATAATTGATAAAAATTGTTAAATTTTTACCTGATAGCCTAAACTAGTTTTCTCTTTGTTAGAGCTTTGTCAGAGGCTGTCGCTAGGAGTGCTGTCCGTCCTCATTTTGGTGATGGTACCACCACACCACACACACAACAACGATCAACGATATTTTGAACGACGGCGCCATCACCAAAAGCATGATGGACAGGACTCCTCTGACAAAGCTCTAACAAAGTGAAAACTAGTTTAGGGCCATCAGGTAAAAATTTAACAATTTTTATCAATAATAATTTGTGAACTGAGTCTGCAGTGATATATGTAGTTAATGAATTTTAAAAAACATTGATTGGTGTAATAAAACAATTCATTGTTGCTCTCTTTCAGACATGCATACTTTGATCAGTAATACAAAAGTTTTTCCAATTCGGTTCTATGTGAACTATAACGTACTCTACCTTTAGTGCTTCTGTCAACATGACACAAGCAGCAAATAGCGGTCTATTTCCATCACATGCATTATTTTATATTACCAATAATGGAAGGAGTATACACTGATATATTTATTCACTGAAACATGTTAATCACATTACCTTACCTTAGAGTGCATGACCGCATGTATCTAATTGCAGTGGGCACGACCGATCTGCCTTTAGTTACTGGGACGCCACTCTGTTTGTCGACAAGAAAGAACCGTCTCGTCAGCTGCCACTGAGATATGTCAGAATCCTACAACAAATACATGGAAACATTTATGTGTGTACAGATTATTTGTCAGTTACAACACAGGCGATGAAGTGAAGTATATGGGGTCGGGCAATAAAATTTGCAATCCTACTATGACATAATTTCTGTGCACTCCATACCATTAAGTATTAGTATGGTAATGTTTGAAGTGATTTTTTTTTAGGGAAACTAGACAGTGATGTGATTGAAGACCGCATAGTGATTTAAGATTAGACATGGTTATCCTACTGACTAAAAAATTTGAATCTTTCAAAAAGTGGCATTACCGTAGAATACTGAGTATTTCGTGGACAGCACATACAACTAATGTTGAAGTTCTTAGAAAGATGAAGAAAGAAAGGGAAGTTATTAACACAGTGAAGATAAGAAAGCTTAAGTATCTGGGACATCTCATGAGAAATTAACAGTTTTACTCATTGCAGTTCATACTACAAGGAAAAGTACTTGGAAAGAGAGGAGTTGGGTGACCGAGAATCTCATGGCTGAGAAATTTAAGGACCTATTCATTTTTAAAGTATCCAAGTCACTTGTATTAAATAAATATTGATTTTAATTTTAATTTATTAAATTTTAATCTTAATGTCTGACGTTCTTTAAAGAGAAATTATTCTGAAGATGGGGCATATGCCTCGAAACGCGTCAAGTTAAGTGAAATTACAAGTAAGTCACTCGACGGATTCGGTAAGCAATTATTTATTTAAGGACCTAGTTTAGCATGGACCTAATGGACTTATTCCGTGCAGCAGTACAGAAAGTTAAAATAGTCTGTGTGATATCCAACATCCGAAATGGACAGGAACTATGAGAAGAAGATTCTACTGTACTGCTGAAGTAAATGATAAATGAAATAAATACTGAACAACTGTGGTATTCAACGGCATCAGTCACATGGCATCACACAAGTAAGAAAGTTATAGCATCTGTTTCCAGGACTGAAAAGGCATTTTATGACTGATTATTATTTGAGAAAAAACTGTGAAAGGTGTTGAAACTAGTGTTGAAAGGTACTGTGAAATCTTATAAAAGTAATGGAAAGGTATATTACGGAAGCATCAGCATGGTCTGTTTGTTAATGTAGTGTGTCTGCTTCACGATACTATAGGGAGTTCAAGTTTATTGACTTATTTAAGCCCATTTTAATGTGCGACTGACAAATAAGTGCTCTGCTGTGGTTCTAGTGTGTGTGTGTGTGTGTGTGTGGCGCGCGTGCGCGCGCACTTTTAATGCTTACTTAGGTATAATGGTGTTAATTAGGTAATTGTTAAATTAAAGACTCTTAATACAAGGTCTGACATTTACTGACTTCTGTTTTGTTTAAAACATTATTTAAATTTTGGAAAGTGCTCATTGTTAACACAATTAAGTTCTCTCTGGCCAAACTTGAGTACAAATCGATTTGAAAACAAAAAAAACTTTTAAAAATAAAACAAGAAGTCACTCTGTGTGCAGTGTTGCCAACTGTTATGTGGGTGTCACGTAAAATATATTTCCTTATTTTTAGTGGTCTTGAAATCAAATCTGACAACCCCATATGGACATTAATTGCCATTAATATTTTGTAACATTTTTATGAAAAAGTGAAAAACATAACCTAGTGAAAACTCATTAAATTGGTAATGCAATAATTAATGTATTCCCCATAAACAGATGTTTTCCAGCCTCTCCAAAGTGACAAGTTCTGAGCTGCTACTGATAAAATGCTCAAGTCAAAACTACATGTTCATTGACAGCCTTAGTCAGTGGCATATCTAGAATTTGGTGTGGGGGGGAGGCCCAGGGTTGAGTGAGCTTTATACAAAAGAAAAACAAGTCAAGATTAATCAACATTACTGTCCTTAAAGTGGGTGATAAACGTGTGATAATATCATGAAATCAATTCCATTAAAGTGAACGGTAATAACACAATAGAAATACACGTTGTTGAAACATTGTTTGTTTACAAGATACGTATTGACTGTATTGATTTTCCTACATTTCATATGTCAAACATGTATGCTAATGCTGTGTAATAAACCTGTTTGTATATTTAGAAAAGACTACTATATTAGCATACACAGCTGAAAAAACAATAAAGAGATTAGAAAAATTCGTCAACTTTTTTGTCCGTCTGGGGGGGGCAGTACCTCCCCCTGTAAATACACCCCTGGCCTTAGTAAACTACTACTAACAACATTAACTTGTAACATGTATCTTATAAATTAATATTAACTTGTACCTTGTTTGGATATCTAACCCCTTGTCTGAAATTAAGATTGAGAACTGGAATAGCATAGAGTAATGTTTCAGTGTCGTCCCAGTACTGTAGGTAGAGTTCTACAAAATTGTCGTGTTGGCTGTACTGCAGCAACTGTTGAGTTTTCAGAGTGCACGATATATGGTAAAATGAACCGAATCTGAGCGCTTCATCTTGACTGATCCATGACTCGGGGCACAGCTGTAACCACGAACTCCGGACTGGTGAGACACCGAGCCAAGTGCCATTGGTTGACCATTGCATCACTGTTAGATTCAGTGAATTTGACTGGAAACAGGAAATAAATATTCTTTGTAAATAACAGAGAAGTAAAATAAAGAACATAATGTTCACATAAACATGTCTGTTGAGGTATGATATTTGGCAACCAAAAATTTAAAGTGAACCCAAACAAAGTGTAAAAGTGTAATCGACAAAGTAGGCCTAAGTATTGAAACAGAAGAGTTACACTAAGAGATCTCTAAAATTTAAAAAAGTCATAAAAATGAAGATGACATCTTACATTAAATTATAACAAAATATCAGTATGGAGAACCATACATGACTTCGATGTTCTAAGATTTATATTTAAAATCATTTTCGAAATGAAATATTTCCATACAAACTACTTCTTTCTTCAGCCTTTACCTCTGTACTGTGATCACTAACGTATACCACCTCACGTTAGCGCACTTGATTTTCACTGCTGGCACTGCAGAAATGTCTGGTTTTGCAGAAAACGGAACATGGCCAAACAGCCTGGGAAGGAATTTTAACAACAAACTACTTCTTTGTTGCCGATAACGTAGTACACATACAAAAAATTATCTCTACAACTACCCTTTTCATTATAAATATTTCATCTACCTTTCTACATTGGATTATTATGACCTTCTTTTCAGGATACTTTGTTTGTCAAAATTAAGTACTTTACTCTTGTTAAAATATAATATGTTGCAGGTAAACTACCCCTTCCCCTTAACCGATCTTCACACCAAAATCAATAGGCCTTGAGTCCTCTACAACTCAGCCACATGTGCAAAAAATTATTTGATTCTGTTTGAATTTGAGGCAGTTATCGTTTGCCATAGAAAAACTTCTACACACACACACACACACACACACACACACACTTTACAGAAAATGATTTTTCTTCATGTTTTCAGGGTAGTACAATCAGAATCAGCCCTTATCTCGAACACAATTTTTTTGCCATCACCATATTTCCATTTCCTTATGGAACATGGAAGTAATAAATAAATGATACCAGAAAACTGCATAGACTTTCTGCAGATGGTGTTAAATGTTTTGTACAATTTTTATTAAACTTTCCCTTGGTAAGTAAATGCCTGTAAATATTTCCACCAAATGTAATTAAAGTGGTCTACTAGTTTTTCGACAGAAATGAATTAAAAATTTTTATAAAGTGAATACTACAGTCCCTCAAAAACAAACATTTCAAAATCGTGGTATGTGGTGTGCAAATACGTAGTTGACTGGAAATTTTGTTGAAGTTTGCACACAGACCACTTCATCAGGAGAAGCTATGGAACACTTGTGAACAGGGTTCTGAATACTGCATTCTGTGTTAGGTTTATATAAGTGCAGAGCGACACACACATTTTGAGATTTTAATTGTTAACTTGTTCTTGAAGTGTCTGTAAAGTACTAAATTCTACTAAAGTACTAAAAAAATATGAAAAAACATTAAATATGGTTTAAAAAACATATACAACAATATGTGTAAGATTTGAATAGAAACAAAAAGTTGTTAGAATCATAACTTGCTGGACTGTTAGGCCATGTGTGCCAGACAGACGTTTCGGCTCCCACCATCGGAGGCCATCTTCAGTGTCAGAAACAATTGGCATGGTGTCCGCCAATTACACCTGTACCAGACTAGTCTCTGCCTCAGCACTGGGTAATTGCCAGACACCATGCCAATTGTTCCTGACACTTAAGATGGCCTCCAGTGGTGGGGGCGAAATGTCTGTCTTGCACGCAAGCAGTAGACCACGGCCTAACAGCCTGGCAAGTTATGATTTCAACAATGTTGACACCGACCGTGAAAACCTAAGGAATTCTATAGAAACAAAAAAATGTTTCATGTAAACATTTTTCTTTTTATGTTGCGGTGAATAAACTACTCCACTATAAAATTCATACATGGATGTCAAAGGGTGGTAATGGGTCCTGGAGGTTATCCAGATGACCAATGGAAGGATGAAAGTACTAGATCTGTTGATGAATGTACCAGATCTCTTGAATATTTAATACAAAAATACTAGTGGTGGTCACACTGCCTATAAAATAAAAGCAGAAAACAACGGAAACATACTATGAACACATCATAGCCAATCCAAAAAATCAAGATTTCTCTCCTCGTTAACACATTAATTTTCACAAGGGTGTGATATTTTATGACTATTTACCTCAGAGTAGGGATCCAGACTGTACTGAATGGGTATTTTCTTCCTGGCCAACACAACTGGAGCATCTCCTTCGCCATACAACAACCACGGTAACTGTTCGTTGTTTGATGTGGGTATGCGTTTGGAATCACGAAACAATGTACAGGGACCGCCTCTATGATCGTCTCTGTACATCGACATCACACACATGTTCGCCACCGCCTGACAGGCTCTCTTCACTCGCATCTACATTACAGTCAAATATATATTGTTACACATTTTATGACAATCAAGTGAAAATTTTATACATCAGTGGAAATACATTTATCAAGTCATAATAAACAACATTAAAAATATCAGTGTGCTATATTGCACCAAAAGAAAATTAATACAGTATACTTATTTCATCAGGGACTAGATGAATTGCCTGATCTGGTCCTAAATGAATGAGATTCACATCACCACCTAGATCTTTCCATAAAAATTAATAAAATGTTATAATAAAAATGAATTTTATTAGGAAAATATTAGGCCCACGAAAAACTTCAGAATGTTGGAAATTAAGAGGTAATGATGAAAGATATCAAAGTACAGAAAATACAACAGAAACAATGAGAAAAAGAAGACTATTATTTTTTGGACATTTATATAGAATGGACAATAGGTTAAAAAAACAGATCTGTGGGGAAAGAAGTCAACATCAAGTTGGATTAAAGGAGTCCAAAAGGATTTAGGAACAAATAATGTAAATACAGAAGAAGCAATTGAAAGAAAAGTTTTCTGGGCAAAAGTGTTAAAAATGGAAGGAGTCCAGAGTAGGAGAGAGAAAAACACATGTTCAAAGTGGACTGAAGACAGGAATAAGAGACATAGTGAAAAGATGAAAGAATATTGGAGAAAAAGAAAAGAACAAGGAATAAAGAACTGAAATTGGCATCTGGTCCTCAGATACATACATACATACATCCTCGGCGCTACAGCCCAGTCCGGGCCCTGGCCTCCAAAAGAAATCTTCCCCACTGGTCTCTACTCCCGGCCAATGTCCACCAGTTTGCTGCACCCAGCCTCACTGCCTCCTTACCAACCTGGTCCAGCCATCTTGTACAGGGTCTTCCCTTCCTTCTCCTTCCCATCGGCAAATAATTCATCACTCTTTTTGGGATTCTATCCTCCGCCATTCTCTGCACATGACCAGCCCAACGCAATCTGTTAATTTGTATGAGTTGCACGATCGGAAGATCTTTAAACCTTTCGTACAACTCTCGATTATGCAATCGCCTCCAAATGTTGTTTTCCCTCACAGGGCCATAGATTCTCCTCAGTACCCTCCTCTCAAAAACGGATAGTTTCTGCTCATCTAGTTTTTTTTTTCTGGTCCTCAGATGGCCAATGCAAATAGAAAAAAAAATGAATTTTTAATGCGTATAACTACTTATGAAAACATATTACAACAGAACGTTGATAACCAGAACTAACTGGAGTAGAGGTGGTTACAACTATTAAACAGATAGGATTTCCACAATAAAAAAAAAATTTTTGTTAACTAAGACTAACCTGATAAATAAAATAATTAATGTGTATTGGGCAACTCTACCAAATTTTGAAAGATCGTCATTGTTGATAGTCTTATAGCATCTGCTATCACTGTCCAATTTCCAAACTTTTCTCCCATTGTACTTATTGCTACACAGGTCTTTAGTTAAACTGCATTCCCACAGTGCTTGTTGAATGTTTTCACTCCATGTCCAAGCTGGTTTTCCTCTTTAACAATGACCTGTGGGTACCCACTGAAATGGCATTTTTGACTATCTTTCAACTCCCATTTATTGGGAGTGCAAATGTCCAAACTATATTAGTTGTTTTGTTTCAATCTCATCCAAGATAGTGTGTGACACATTCATCATTGCTCTAATCCTTTTGTTTCAGGTTTTATCTAGTCTGCCTAGGCTTCTACATGGCCTTCTCCGTGTATCTGTTTCTACGGCAATAATTTTCCTTGTATCAGACTCAGTCATATTCCAAGTTTCAGTAACATACAATACTTTTAATACTGCCATTGTAGAGACAACATTTCCAGGCTTTTGACATTTCCTTGTGCCAGCATATTCAATTTA
Organism: Magicicada septendecula; assembly: GCA_034769895.1. Lineage (NCBI taxonomy): Eukaryota > Metazoa > Arthropoda > Insecta > Hemiptera > Cicadidae > Magicicada > Magicicada septendecula. The sequence continues at coordinate 8,403,962 of CM068370.1, forward strand.
ACCTCCTTATTACTTCCATTCCAGAAAAATTCTTTGTCTAATTTCTACCTTATAATTCCCATTTTCACTGACAAACACTCCTAAGTACTTGTAAGTTCTACAAGGTTTGATCTCTTCATTATCTTCTTGTTATTTGAATTAGCAGTCTCTGTAATTCCAGCTTTGTTGTGTTTACTTTCTGAACTGCTATTTGTCATGTTCTGGATGCAGCTTTTAGTGTTTCCACCATTTTCAATTCCTAAGCCACGATCTAACACTTGTCGTGGCTTAGGACTTGAAAATGGTGGAAACACTGAAAGGCCTCGTCCGGACATGATAAGTAGCAGTTCAGAAAGTAAACATGACAAACTTGGAATCTTCATTATCTTCTAATTGTAAGTTGCTTTCAGGTATCACGTTTTATCAATGTTTATGAATAATCTCCACTTTTTATATTCTTCTTTTATTTTTCTGGTCACATATTGCAGATCGTCTTATCTTGGTCTAATATAACTTGGTCATCTGCAAACTGTAGTACATAAACATACTTATCGTCATTTATCTACAGCACAATTCCTCTACATTTCCTCTTCGACTGTTGGAGTATTTTATCTCTGTATAATTTAAACAATGTTGTAGTTACATAGCATCCTAGTCTTAATTGTTTTATAACAGCAAAGCCACTCAAAGCCCTTTATCCAATTTCTGTTTTTGTTTGTGTGTCTCTGTGGAGTTGTTTTGTGGTAATTATAAGTATAATACTACTGACTTGAACACAAAGTTTTTGTTGGTAAAAATGTAAAATTTTTACCTTGTAGCCTGAACTAGTTTGAACGCCAGACAGGACGTTGGTTCAAACAGAGATACATTGAACTCACAAAGGCACTACACTCCACCAGCGAATCCACCTTTGCCAACCACCTCATTGAAGCAAACCACACATACACAAACATCAAAAGCAACACGGATATTCTACACATACACACAAAAGGCCGAAAACTAGACACTCTTGAACAACTAGAAATATACAAACACAGGAAAACGATATCCTAAACGAACAGACACAATTCAAATCACATATACTGTTTGAAAATATCACACCGCACACACACGCATGCACACACACATACACACACAATCGATCTTTTGAACGACGGCGCCGTCACCAAGAACAAGACAGACAGTGCTCCTAGTGGCAGCCTCTGATGAAGCTTATAATAAGCGAAAACTGGTTCAGGCTACAAGGTAAAAATTTTACATTTTTACCAATAAAAAACATTGTGTTCCGAGTCAGTAGGATTATACTTATAATTAGTTAATCAACGGACACGTCATGGAAAAAAAATCCAAGAATTGTTTTATAGCTTGAATAATAGTCTGTTTTATGCTCATACTGTGTAGTACTTTCCATAATTTTATAACTGGCACATTTTCATAGGCTTTGGAGAGATCAATATACAGTAGATGGATTTCTTTTGAAATATAAAAAGCGAATTTCAATTTTTCAGGTTCTTAATAGTAATTCTTACTTTCTTCCAGTAATTAAACTAACGATTCAAGTTGTTTCTGCAAATATATTTTACTATTTCACTGTACATACATTTTGCATAATTATTCTGCATTATCAGAAGCTACTGTTACGATGGTCTCACCGATCGTCGTATGGTGCAGTGGAAAACAAAATACAAGACACCAATGATATCACTAATAACCAGCTTTAATTAATCACAAATACAGTTTATAATCAACTTGTACAATATTTGTACACATGCAAAATTATATTTATAATCAACGAGCAACATTTTTCCACATGCAATAATAATGTCAACTAATAGAGTCCCGCATACTTTGCCACAATACTTCAAACCTCACTTGAATAAATCGCCACTTAAACTGAGTAAACGCTCGACATAAACTGAAACTGACTGTCACTGAATGCCTATATTTATACCCCATTGATATGCCAGAACAGTGTGTTACTTTGGATGATGTATTAAACAAACAAGTACTCTTGAATCCACTAGAAACAGTGTCCTTGAGCACAGCATGCTGACTGGTATGGTCTGGAATAGACTCTATGGTTGATGCATGATAAGTTTCATATAATTGTCTTTCATCAAAGTAAACTGGGCGGATCAGTGTTTTATACAGAAGCAGCTTGATGCTCCTGGCAATTGTTCTGATCTGGAACAGAGATCTGAGACCAAAGAAGCACCTATTAACTGAGGGATTCTTCTCTTTATTTCTTCTGTTGTTTCCCCATCAGAGTTAACTTGGCATCCTAAATAAACAAAGTTGTTGACTTTTTCAAAGGAATAGATGCCAATTTGGACACCTGATTTTACTTAGGGTGCTTTTAGCTTATTGGACATTTGGTTTACAATAATATTGATTGGGATATTAAGCTAACAAAATTTAGACGCATCTATGGAACGATTCATAGGTACCTGAAAAATAAATCACAGAAGGATACCCGAATGAAATTTTATAAAACTGTGGCTGTCCCCACGTTCCTGTATGCTAATGAGACATGGACTCTTCGTAAAAGACGTGCAGAGGATTCAGGCAACCCAAATGAAATTTCTAAGAGGGACGCAAGGTTGTTCTCTCTTGTATCAGAGAAGGAATGAGGATATTGGACGTGATTTAAATATTGTATCGTTACACCAGAAGATTGAAAACCATAGATGGAGATGGTGTGAACACTTGACTCGCATGCCTGATATCCGTCTACCCATGGCTGCCTTGGGATATCACCCTACTGGGAAGAGAGATGTTGGTAGTCCAAGGAGGAGGTTGGTTCCAGAACAGGTCTAAGGCCTAATCCTTGGAGTGGTGATGATGGTTTACAATAATTTGTACTGTCAAGGTTTGACTTATATTTACTTATATTTATGTTACTTACTTTACACTGATAAAAAGATCTCCTCAAATTGTCATTGAACAACTGTGACTGGACATTTCTGTTTAGCTGTGGGAACTCCACAGAATAACTGCTGGACTCATCCAGCCACGCTGACATCACTGACTGCTGCACACAGATGTCATGGTGCAGCAGTTCGTGTGTCGCTGATGGACACTCGCATGACTGCTGCTTCTCGGATATACTCCATGGACACACTTCACAGGATTTGCCATCAGAAGATGGTCTTGTGTTGGCAGAACATTTGACACATTTATGTTCAGGCAACAGGCTACCGTTCACTTCTCTTTCAACTAAACATTGACACATTAACAGTCTTTAAAGTAGTGACCTTAAGAATATGAATACAGTATTTATTAATCACCTACTAAAACACACATACGTGTACATTACATATATATATCATAATAATTATTGTCATTTTTATTATGTGGAATTAAACATTACCCACTTATTACCAATTAATACAAATAAAGGATCTTACCACCTTTTCCTTTTGTTTTTTAATATTTTTATCCCATTATTAAAGTTTATAATATTCATTACATTCGCAGCATTAGGAATTACCTGCTCACCACATACTGTGAGCAGTTACAAATTAAGGTTTATTAATGTCCTTGCTATATATTTAATTCAAAAAACAATCGTTCAACCTTATGTGGGGGACCATTAGGAGAACCCTTAAGTCAGCAAATAAAGAAACACGCCTAAAATTCTACAAGGTGATGGCTCTTCCCACACTTCTTTATGGGTCTGAGAATTGGAATTTAACAAAAGGTCATGCACATGGGAGGGTATCATCTCCATGATCATAGAAGAAACACGGATATACGGGAGGAACTGAATATTATGAGTATACTCGACAGGATCACCCAGTATCGGCTAAATTGGTGGAAATATCTTTGCTGAATGGATGACTGCCGCATCCCCAAACAACTATGGAACTATAAGCTGAGGGGACAGAGAGGTGTGGGACATCCGAGGAACCACTGGAGTAACCAGCTCTAATCTTTGCCTATTTGAGACCGGAACAAACCATCCTTAGTTTAATCCTTGATGATGATGAAAAAACAGTTTCATAGGTCTGACTCGCTCTTGTCGCCAACAATTTTCTCACATATTTATTGTGCAGTCACTGAAACCTTATACAGACTACACTAAATTTTAACATATACTAAAAAGAAATAGATCCTTAACATTTCAAAATTAACCCCAACTGAAATAATCTTTTCTAACCTTAATTCACATCAGTTATTACAAGTAAGATATAGTATTAACAATTATTATTAATAATGTAAAATAATTAAACTAATATGTGGCAGTTATGTAATATTCAACATAAAATCAACACTTTCACATTAAGATATAATCTTTGCAAAGTAAATGAAATTATAATCGTAACTGTTAGCAATTTTAGTAATAAACAAATCATGAATACTTTTATGTCACAACTAAATCTAGCTATACTCTTTACAAATAAAATACAAACACAAATTAAATTTCTTCTGTTAGTGATAGCATCTCGTGTGGTTAGAATTATTATTAACAATATGCAGGATGATAAAGGTATTAGTTGAGGGGCATAATGCACATTTACCTAATCTGTGGGATTTTTTGTGAAGGGAAGGTGCGACTATGTGGAATCTCTTTATTGTATGCTACATAATGGTGTAGTACCGGATGTTTACCTTCAAATTGTGCTGTTTGGTTTTTATGATGTCATACATCCAAGATGGCCACCATACATGACATTTATTCATTACATCAAGAATAACTCCTTCCAGAGTGCTCATACGCAAAATGTGCATAGAACATTTTCTGATTAAATAGATGATGAAACTGTTTATTATTATTTTTTTCACAGATATTTTTATAATAATCAACAGTACAAATAAATTAGAGAATTTTTACTGCTTGGCTTATGTACCTAAACATTCCTAAGTTTCATTTAAATCCGTGATCCGCACTTCAGGTGCTCTCCTTCTCAGCGCAGTTTTTAATATTTTGCTTGGTCATAAAATTGTATTTATTTGTTCAAAAATGAGAATTTTTAAATGGTTGGGCATGCCCCCCCCCCCGGCAAGTGGGGCCCAGGGCTTCAGCCACTCCTTACCCCCTTAATCCAGCACCGTTCATGTGCCAGAAAACAAAGGTAGAGCCTATTAATCTGCCTTTATCTTTTTTACCCAGACACACTTCACCTTACAGGGTTGTCTGTGTCATGACTCCTCTAGTCTAACATCCCTACGGTTTGAATTGTTCTCTTTACAAGGTAAGCTGACAGCTTCTTGACTTTAATTCAGAAAAAATTATAAGATTTTATTGGAGGATTTTACATTAAAAAAAAACAACCACATAAACACAAACTATAAGTTGCTTAAAACATTCTTGGGATAGCATCCTTGAAGTATGAAGGCCGATAAAACTAACTTTTACAAATTATCTTCAGAAAGACTGAGTTTTACAAGATTGATCAAGAATACAAATTTAAAACTACAGTTATTTGTAATGACACAAGATTTGTTATTTTGAATTTGATTAACAATTAATCAAGATAGAATATTTTGAAATCAGTGCTTTCCCATATTTTTTGTCAACCCTTATACTTCGCTTTGGCTTACTTAAAAACAGTGAGATTCAAAGAATTTATAATATGTATGTAGGCCTCAGTAGCATGGCGTCCATGTAACTGCTGTTGCCAGCGGCAATAGTACTGGAAACAAGAGAAAATAATATTAATTACATCATAGAATAAATACTTTAGTTATTGCAAATTTTGAAATCCAAACAACATTAGTAGGGAAACTTGAAGAAAAGAGTAGCATTGCTTTCGAACTGCTGGGCACTTGCACCGTCTTGTGTTGCCAGCTCAGACATCGGCAATGTTTTACTGCTTACGGTCATTGACCTCGTACTAGTTGTCACTGTACAAACTATGGAAAGGAAGACATACTTGTCCGTCCAATGTGTTGCCGCTGTATAAACCGGTAAAACGCTCAGTTAGCAGCTATGTTCATTTTCAGAACTGACGTGCAGCAGATACTACGTACCTATTTGTGTTTTGTTCATCTAGTCATGTGTTTCTCTGTTTGTCTTTATTATTTTTAATTCGATTATTTGTGTTTTGACTTATTCTGTGTAAGTATAATGGGAGTCAGATCCTATTGAACCGGGACCCTCTTCTTTTGCCAGCAAACGATAAAAAATACTCTAAAAAAATATTTTGTCTCTAAAAAGAATATTTCGAGCCTAAAAAGAACACTTGGTACAAGAAAAAATTCGAATTAATTTTTAGGTTAAGTTTTAGGCCTATCACAACCAGCAACAGGTGTTGTGTACCCATGCCACGCCACTGGTAGGCCAATACAATTATGGTATATGGAAAGAACTCTGAATTTCTCATTTATCCTAAGAAAAATGAGATGAGCCAAGCTTTGTTTAGTATTATCCCTCTCCTCAAAAGCTAGTCTCATCCCTTTCCCAGGAGTAGCCTTAGGAACTTACACCTCTGTACCAACCTCTTATTTCTTCAGATGAACACTTCACACAAGTAGTTGATGTTTTATTTGTTTGATCTTTGGTAACGTTTACAATCTTGTGGCATGGAATGCACGACTTTCTGTCATCTGTCGGTACTTCACCAAGTGGACACAGTGCACAGATTGGCAACCCTGTCTTGTCCCATTTGACAACGTGGCTCTTGTTGTTGCACTCACACGACAACTCTGAAACATTTCACAAAACACAAAATTAATAACACAGTAACTGGATATGGTATAACAGAGAAGATAAATAAATTTTGGAATATTTGTGGTACAATTCATAGAAATCTTAGAAATAAAACAAGACGTAGCACAAGGATTAAACTTTATAAGAGAATTGCAATACCCACGTTGATTTATGCAAGTGAGGTGTGGATCATGACAAAAAAGGAAAGCGGCAAGATTCAGAGTGCTGAAATGCAGTTTCTTCGAAATACTTTAAATTATACATTGCAAGATAGAATAAGGAATGAAGATATCAAAGCAGAACTTGAAATTAAGGACATAAATAAAATTATTTCAATTTACAGAAGACAATGGTGGGATCGTTTGCAAACGATGACAGAGGATCAATTGCCGAAAGCGGCACTGAACTATAAAGCCATTGGTAGAAGAGACTGGGTCGTCCGAGGATGAGATGAGTGCCAGAACAGGTTTATATAACCTAATCCTTGAAAAGGAGAAGAAGAAGTAACTGGATATTATGTATTCATTTTGTTAAATTTGTATTTTAAAATTGCAACATTAAAAGATAATGAAAGATCACAATTTTTGTGACTAAATTTTGAATCTCAAAAAAACTAATTCAAATAGGCCCTAGTTTTAAAACAAAGAATTAAATTTGAAATTAAAACTATTATAAATAATGTAATAATATTGTATTGTAAATATTACTATTATTATAATTTTTTATTATTGAAGATTATTAAATACATGTAACAAATTATATTATTGGATTTTGTTGTCCGTGACAAACTAAGTTTCTGCTCCTAGTGGCAGCCTCTGACAAAGCTTATAGTAAGCGAAAACTGGTTCAGGCTACAAAGTAAAAATTTTACATTTTTATCAATAAAAAACTTAGTGTTCTGAATCAGTAGTAGTACTGGATACTTATAATTAGTTAATTAGGCCTATATTAATTAAAATTATACGCCTAGATTTTTTCTTTTCTAGAGATTGTCCATTCCCTCCCCCAAACAAGTAGTTATTGTGTATTTTTATATGACATTCATAATAAAAGAAATTTACTCTCTGGTAAACACTAATTGTACAGAAAATTAGCATCTTCTCTTTATGGTGGTAGGGTGGGTGGGTGGGATCTCTATTTTCAGAGTAAATGTCCTCAGTTTGGCTAAAAATATATAGTAATTCTATTTAAAAATACGCAACTCCCTTACTCCTTGTTCAAATCCAGTAAGAATCCAAAACATGTGAATTTTCTTTTAATCTTTAATGAAAATTCGTTATATTTGTTAAGTGTTTACTAAATTCTTGGATTTCGTTGTCCATGACGTGTCCGTTACTTAACTAAATATCACTATTGCATTAACGACTCGGAACACTAGGTTTTTTATAAGTAAAAGCATAAAGTTTTACCTTACAGCCTAAACCGGTTTTCTCCTTTATAAGGCTTCTTCAGAGGCTCATAAGAAGCCTTATCTTATAAGGCTCTCAGAAGCCTCTCTGAGAGCCTTATAAGATAAGGCTTCTTATGAGCCTCTGAAGAAGCCTTATAAAGGAGAAAACCGGTTTAGGCTGTAAGGTAAAACTTTATGCTTTTACTTATAAAAAACCTAGTGTTCCGAGTCGTTAATGCAATAGTGATATTTTGTTTACTAAACTCTCAAACCTGCCAATTAATCAAAGAACTTTTCACTAGTATGTCTATTATAATATCATTATTATTTTTGTTATTTTAAGTGAATTTTCATAAGGTAAAAGTACAAGTACAGTAATACACTAGGCTAATACCAGTGAAACAAAATTAGCCATCAACCTCATTTTACTTACTGTCTATAGAAGGCACTAAGTTTTTTCTAGGATCACAGTTATAGCATTTTAAATTATCTGAATTAAAATATTCACTAACATTGCAATTACTTAACTGATTGAGATGGACAATTTCACTAGAAAATGATATCACAACGGCATTATAATAAGAAATTATAATAACACTGATCGCAACGAACATTTTAAAACCGTCCATCGCAACAAAACTCGTTGCTATGGTAACGGTGCACAACAAACTATGAACTGTTCAAAAATACAATACGATAAATTTCTCATGTTGAACGTTAAGTAGTTTGAAAAATAATTCTTTTAAATAATGATGCAAGACACGTAAATACTTACCACATATACTTTTAGGTTACCATCCAGTTTACTCCTTATTATAAATGTGTAAGATACGTTTTAAAATTGTCCAAACACCATACGCACAGTCATAAATCGGTTAATTCAAATACTGCGTTTACAGATTAATAAGCGGTAAAAGTTAACAGAACACCCGCCAGATGGTACCAGAATTCACTTTACGATACAAGATGCAGTATACAAACTGACTTGAGCTGCAGACTGACAGCGTGAAGCCACTCGGGCAACTTCGGCAACCTTCGTTCTCATCTATGCCCGCCTATATTCTGTTGTCAGATGTGAGTTAGGTAAACGTTTGTGTATTAATTTTAGCACAATAATTTTATTACGTTCACGGCTTCAAATACGTAAACTCAAGAGTAAATTATTCGTGTATTCAAGTGTCTGTGTGTATTCGTGTAAAGTTTTATTCGTGTATAACCTATATATACATGTCCTGTAAGCATTCGATGTTTCATTTTAAAGTTTTGTCATTTTATTAATTGATTAAATTGACTCCAGATAAATACGAAACCAACCTGCGAAGTTAGTGCATAGGTAAAGAGGAGTTTTACCACAACTGATTACAGCAATATACAGGTTGATTCGGAACTGCACTCTAATCTCTCGGTAAATTACTCTATAGCTGAAAATAAGGAAAAAAGTTGGTATAAACAAAAGTCCAAAAACGCTTCGTTAGCGAGTTACGACTAGCGAAAGATTTCGCTAATATGCAGCCATACTTAATTTTACCGGTCTGAAAGTTCGATGCAAATTTGTTTGTTCTATACGTTTTTTGACCTGAAAAATTGAATAAAACAGGTCGCTGAACTGTAACTCTAATAGTTTTTAAGTTATCTGACGTAAAACACAAAAAATTGAACTCTAAAAATACACTTTATTACGTTTGGAGTAAAATAACTATTAAATGGCTAATAAATGCATTACAGTTTCAAATTTAATTCTGAGTTAATTGGTGTGATTAAAGCCAATAAAAAATAAATACAAGTCCAAGAAATCTTAATTTTATTGAATGAAAAACAAAACAGAAATGATTAAATTATGTGAAAGTAACCTTACATTCAAAGTAATTGTTCGATGTGGCCACCATTCTGTTGAATGCAGCATTTAGCACGACGAATCCAAGCTTTTCTAACTTTGCTTAGTGTGTCAGGACTATTTTTTAGAGTTGCTCCAGCTTCAATGATTCGATTCCTTAGCTCTTCCTGAGTGTTAATGTGTGTTGAATATACCAAACTCTTCATCGATCCCCAAAGGTTAAAATCTAATGGAGTGAGATCCGGAGATCGTGCAGGCCATTTTACGGGTCCTGCTCGACCAATCCAGTGGTTACCATAGGTATTATTTAAGTAACGTGTTACAGAAGGACTGAAGTGAACTGGCGATCCATCATGCATAAACCACATCCCTGCTCTGTATTGAAGAGGAACATCTTCCAAAAGTTCTTGCAGATTTGTTTGTAAAAAATTCAGGTACTCTTCTCCATTGAGCCGTGGAGGTAAGAAACACGGCCCAATGACATTGTCAGCAAAAGTTCCACACCACACATTAAATGAAAATATGTGTTGGAAATGCGTTACGGCAACTTCATGTGGGTTTTCCTCTGCCCAAATATGGGTGTTACGGAAATTTACAACTCCATTCCTAGTAAAGCATGATTCATCTGTAACTAGAATCCGTTTAAGAAAATTGCGATCAACTTATTTTGACATGATAATGTCTTATGGCTGGGGGTCATTTAAAAATTTCTGTAACGCATCACGCTGCATGACGTCATCATTTACCAGCCGGGAATCGTTAACTAAAACCGCGACCGCTAACGTGCTAACGTCCGTCGCAGATTAAAGACCTAACAAGCAAACAACACTGCATAGCTGTAGATAGGTATGTAACCAATCAGTCAGTCAGTAACCATAATAATGTTGCGTTTAGCTGGCGGCTGAAAGACATTATCATGCTCTTAAGCTTTTACCATTTGGTAAACGGTACTTTTTTTTGTCTTACTAACCATTGGCAAAATTCTTTTCGATTATTGTAATCTTGCGGTAGTAAATCTTACACTGGTGTGACATGAAATGAGTACAATTATCGCTCTCGCAAAATTCGCCAAACGGATGTTTGAGAAATATTAAAGCGACAAGACAGTCTTCTAGTACAGTACTTGTTGTTGGAGACGTGTGAATTGCATCAAGTATTTCTTCTTCTACATTCACGTTTCTAACAAATGTTGTCGGCCAGTATCTGTACGTCTTGTTATTAGCGTACCTGTTTCTCTGAGACGTCTTTCAACTGCTTCAAAAGTTTTACAGCATGGTATTCTTCTATGAGGATATTTCTCGCGGTATTCTCGAGCAGCAGCTGTACTATTACAATCTACTTTTCCGTAAATTAATAACATATCTGTGAATTCTTCAAAAGTAAATAAATTTGTAGTGTCACCCATATTTACAGTTTAACTAAATAACGATCTTCGTATTGTTTAAATTAGCAGCCATCCTTACTATTTCTTTTATGAATTTGCTAACTGCTATAATTTTTATTGTTCGACTAAGCTTTTCGTCATCACTGACATCATCAGGTCTTAAACAACGCCTGTCTTAAACAACGTTGTTTAAGACCTGATGATGTCAGTGATGACGAAAGCTTAGTCGAACAATAAAAATTATAGCAGTTAGCAAATTCATAAAAGAAATAAATAACGATCTGTTATTAATACGTTGATAACTTGTAAACTCGTAGAGCAACACACAACTAATGAGATACTTCACAAAGACTTTCAAATGGGAGTATGTAAACTGCGCACTTTATTGTTGGTCATTAATAACAACAAAGGATTAGGCCGCTAGAGGATATGTTTACATACAGTTTATTGCAATCAGTTGTTATTTAGAAGCTCATTGTTGCCAACTTATGAAATCGAAGAAAAAATTAAGAATTAAATTAAATTCTCTATAAGTTTTATTTGAAACTGTAATGCATTTATTAACCATTTAATAAAGTTATTTTACTCCAAACGTAACAAAGTGTATTTTTAGAGTTCAATTTTTTAAATATCACTATAGTATTGACGACTCGGAACACTAAGTTTTTTATAAGTAAAAACGTAAAGTTTTACCTTACAGCCTAAACCGGCTTTCACCTTTAGAAGGCTTCATCAGAGGCTGCCATAGGTAGCGTTGTCCGTCTTGTTGTTGGCGACGGGATAGTTATTCGAAAGATTGAAGCTGTGTGTGTGTGGTGAGATGTGTTCGAATAATGCGTGCGATTTGAATTGTGTCTGTTCGTTTAGGATGTCGTTTTTATTTGTTTTTGTGTGTTTGTATATTTCTAATTGTTCTAGAGTGTCTAGTTTTCGGAACACACAAAAACAAATAAAAACGACATCCTAAACGAACAGACACAATTCAAATCGCACGCATTATTCGAACACATCTCACCACACACACACAGCTTCAATCTTTCGAATAACTATCCCGTCGCCAACAACAAGACGGACAACGCTACCTATGGCAGCCTCTGATGAAGCCTTCTAAAGGTGAAAGCCGGTTTAGGCTGTAAGGTAAAACTTTACGTTTTTACTTATAAAAAAACTTAGTGTTCCGAGTCGTCAATACTATAGTGATATTTAGTTAAGTAACGGACACGTCATGGACAACGAAATCCAAGAATTCAATTTTTTGTGTTTTACGTCAGATAACTTAAAAACTATTAGAGTTACAGTTCTGCGACCTGTTTTATTCAATTTTTCAGGTCAAAAAACGTATAGAACAAAGACATTTGCATCGAACTTTCAATCAGACCGGTAAAATTAAATATGGCTGCATATTAGCGAAATCTTTCGCTAGTCGTAACTCGCTAACGAAGCGTTTTTGGACTTTTGTTTATACCAACTTTTTTCCTTATTTTCAGCTATAGAGTAATTTACCGAGAGATTAGAGTGCAGTTCCGAATCAGCCTGTATATCAAAACCAACATGGTGAGTACAAAAACCTGAACTTAAAAACCGGCAAAACAGTATAAGTTTTGTTAATAAACGTATATTTCATATACTAATGCGACTATGTAGTCAAAAGGTTCATATTTATCTGGGGAGCCAGTGAAATTGTGTTTGTTTCTGGAGGAAACAAAGGTTAAAACAAAAACTACAATTCAGGGTAATAAATGGAGTACAACGATATGGTTAAATTAATTCTATATTATGTTTTAATATTTAACTGTGACCACAATCAATATTCATTTTAATATTCAATTCATCCGCTACGCACACAGGAAAACCCCGATTTGGATAAAAATACGTGGATTTCATTATACACGTAGGCCTAAGTGTGGAGTGTGGGTTGACGAGAGAGTAGACAATAGCGGCGAACAGTAACGAAGTTGCCCGAGTGGCTTCACATACTCTGTGGGCTTCACGCTGTCAGTCTGCAGACTCAAGTTACAAACTGCCATGTACAGCGGTGTAGAGGACGGAGGAGCAGCGCCCGCTCTAGGGGCGGGCAACCCGGACATTTGTCCGGGGCGCCAAAATTTTGGGGCGGCATTTTGGCTGTAACTGTGAGAAAAATATTGATGTGTTAAATACCCAATTAATAGCAAATTTCACATATCGATTGTTTCGTTCGCTAAAAATTTACAGTGCGTAGCATATTTATATTGTTTATGTCTAAAAGCTAAAAATATTTACAATTCTTGATTCTAAAGAAAACAATCGTAAAAGAGCGGTATGTTTAATTATACCCTGATTAACGGAAGAAAGTGACTGGCGGAGCGGCCGCGCGGCGACCGAGTTTGTAGTAAAAACATTCCACTTAATAACCTCGTGGAAACGTAAAATACAGGGCTAGAAATGTCTAATGAACTGTATTCTAATCATCAATTAAAGACGTTTTTAACAAACTTTTCTAATTTCTTAAATCTTTTTTCAATTAATTTATATTGAGAGTTAAATAAAAAAATACACGAATTTGAATTAAAAATTTAGGGTTTATCATTTTTATTACGTAAGAACTCAGAGGTTAAGCATCGGAAAAACATTTCTTGTATACAAATGGTAGTCCACCTTCTTTAGTACAATATATCAAAAATTGAGATTCCTACGATTAAAATTAACGACGTTATTAATTTTTTTCGTATACATCTCCCAAATGGAATCTCAAAGGCTTTAAGGCCTCTCCCATCTAGTGTCACTCAGGTTATTAAGGCCTCTCCCATCCAATCCTACTCTCCCATCTAGTGTCACTCAATGGTTTCAAAGTTAAACTGAACATGTTTTAAAGTATTGCCCATCGAAAAGTAGATGCCGAAAAAAATTAATATATTTTTTGGACCATGTTGAACAAATTAGCGGCTTCCAAGGATGCTTTTGCCATATCATTAACAACAAGATTGAGAGAGTGGCTACTGCACGGAACATACAATGCTCGCGAATTATATTGTTTAATTTTAGATTGCATTCCTGCTTTATCGCCCCTCATATTGGACCCGTTGTAGTATCCCTGCCCTCTGATATCCTGCTAAATGCCTTGCTAAGCATTTACGAAAACCAAGAAATTGATAATTTAATAAGAGACGAGGCCTCGGGTTTATTAAATTGTATTAAACAATTTAAGTTTTTGTGTTCATTAGTTATTTGGCATAAAATACTAAATTGCATTAATCCAATAAGCAAGTTGATGCAAACAAAAGATTTTGATCTAGCCTCTGCACTTGATCTTTTACAAAACTGCAAAAATCTTTTACAAAACTGCAAAATATTTTTCAAGAATCTTCGATCGGATTCGTCCTTCGATGAAACTATTATTGATGCAAAAGAACTTGCTACCGAAATTGACGTGGAGGCTAATTTTGGATCAACATTAACACGACACCGCGTAAGAAGAATAAAAAGGAACTTCTCATACGAAACACGAGATGAACCGATCGAAGATCCAAAAGAAAAATATAAAATAGATTTTTTTTATTTTACAATCGATCAAGCACTAAATGCACTAGATGCTAGATTTGAACAACTTAGTAATCATAGTAACTATTTTCAATTCTTATATAATATATACGATTTAAATACCATGTCCAAAGAAATGCTACTAAAACATGTAAGAATTTAGAATGTATTTTAACTGATGGTGATTCTGTTGACATAAATGGGGTAGAATTAGCAGAGGAAATTTCTGTGCTTTTGGGCAAAAAAGAAAGCCTAAGCAATGTACTGAGCTTAATTACAAAGTTAAATTTTGCCCCAAACGTTACTGTTGCTTTAAGAATATTGCTAACGATACCAATAACTGTAGCAAGTGGCGAAAGGAGTTTCTCTAAGTTAAAATTAATTAAGAACTTTTTACGTTCGACTACTACACAAAATCGTCTTAATGGTTTGGCCATTTTGGCAATTGAGCATGAAATTGCTGATCAAGTAAATTTAAAAGATGTAATAAAAATGTTTGCAGAACTGAAAGTGAGAAAAAAAAGTTTTTTGTGATTTTAGCGTAGTTGATGTTACCTTGTTTTATTTTCAAAATAATGGCATTTTGATTGATTGTGCAATAATACACATTTTTAATAGCATTTAAAAATGTAAAAAATTATATGGTTAACAATTGTACAGGCTAGGTACAGATATTTCTTAATTAATTTCTACTGTTTTGTACTGCTTGATTATCAATTTTATGTTGTTACATGTTTTTTTCTAAATATGTATATATGTATATATGTTGATTATAATTTAAAACGATTTGACTTTTATTTAACATAAAAAGTAGAATCTACTGTTTTGTACTACTCGATTGTCAATATTATGTTATGTTACATGTTTCTTTCTAAATATATGCTTTTATTAAAATTTAAATAAAATGATTTGATTTTTATTGAAAATAAAAAATATGTAGGCCTACCTTTATTTAAAAAATATATATATATATATATATTCTTAAGGGGCGGCAATTTGTCTTTATGTCCGGGGCGACGTAACCGCTAGAGCGGGCCCTGGGAGGAGTGATCAGATGATAGATGATATACGCATGCATTATCACGAAGTGAAGAGATTAGACCAGGATCGGAAAGCATGTCCTGTAAGCACAAAACACTTACTGAATACCAGGGGTGCCCATCCTCCCCAAGGCCTAATGCGCAAATCCCCCCCAAAAGTCTCACCACTCCCCCCAATTGAAAAGTCCCCCCCACTGCCCGCCGGTCTACAAGCTTAGCACACGCACACATTTTTACATCAACGATTTATTATTCACGTACCCTCTGACTCATTGACAGGAAGTTGCTGCAGGCTGCCAGGGTCAGTTTTCCAAATTCCAAAACAAAATTTACTACTACAGTAGTTGTACCGGTAGAGACATTTATGCCGCCAGTTCGTTAAAACAATCATAAATATATGCAATTGCTTTAGTTTTTTACTAATAGCTTAGTTTGTTGCACAAACACGGTAAAAATTTCCATCAATGTTGAATTTAAAATGTTATTCTTGAAAAAATCCCCCCAAAAATTCTTAAAATACACCCGAAAATCCCCCCTAAAAATTCTCAATGCGCAACTTGCGCTATGATCCCCCCCTGTGGGCACCCCTGGTGAATACAAAGCTTACCCTTTGAGGTCTTATATGTTGTGATGGATGATCTGTAGCAGGTATTCAAGAAAATTCTTCATAAATATGTTTGTCATAACCCACCAGTTATATGCCATAAATGAGTACACATCCTTTAACATTGAAACTATTGAAAGGATCAGAATGTATAAAAAACTGTCACCAATTCATTGTAGTCTAGTCTACAATGGACTGAAGATTTGTGGAAAACTGGCAAGTGCACCTGGTTATGTAAATACCTTCCTCATTAGTTTCTAACGAATACACGACATTTATTTGTTAGCCTGTGTTTATATTTGAGATCTTTAAAGAAACATAAATAAATTCATTTTTCTTTATTTATTCTTATGATTATTAGAGTTATTAGTATTGTTCCATTATTAAAACTGTTATTCTTATTTTTATGTTACAGATTTTAATAATAATTTTGCCGTTTTTACTATTTTTATTATGATTGTGATGATGATGATTATTATTATTTTGATTAAATATTATAAAGTGTAAGATACGTTTTAAAATTGTACAGACAACGGTACACAGATTCATAAAATCGGTTTATTTATGTTCTGCGTTTAACTGATCAGGAAGCAGTAAACGTTCACAGAACCACCGCTAGATGGCATTAGTATTCACATTATGAAAAAAAATTCAGTATTCCAACTGCATTGTACTGTGCGATTTTATTATTTAAAATGTTTGAAGAGTGTAAAAACAGATAATGTTAATTGTTAAACTTACTGTTTATTGTAAGTAACTGTTTTTATTCTAGTTTTGTTTAATGAAAACGTAGATAAGTTGATATACAAGTCTTAATATAATCTTGTCCGTCTGACATGTACGGCTGTGTGTGTGTGTGTGTGTGTGTGTGTGTGAACTAAAATCTAAATCTCCACACATGAATAAGGGTCACTTTGAGTAGTAAATAACTATAAACTTATCTACCACAACGCACCGTAATAAGTGTATACTAAGAATAATTCAGATAATTCACGTAAATAGAAGTCATAGTAATACTATTATATATATATATATATATATATACATATATATATATATATATAGGCCTATATACTTTCACAATATGAACTTACTTTCTTTATCACTTTCCCATACGTTTCGAGGTGATGTTCCTCTTCCTCAGTGGGAGTAAATACTGAATTTCATTGTACAGAATAACGGTTATGGACTATAGGTGTGGGGGTTGATGGTGGGAGGGAATTGGCGCTGAGGTTCAAATTGTGTGTTTGGATCAGTGTATCGAATACTGTAATACTGTTGTTGACAGGATATTGTGTTTAGCTGACGTTATAATTCAACTTATGAACAACTCGAAATAACCCCCCCCCCCATGTATTATTAATATTTTTAATTAATATTATTATTATTATTACGCTAAGTGGTTCCAGCATGGATACGAATGCCTGAATTAGAGGTGGGTTTTTTTAGTGGGTGAGAGTCCCACACACCAGAGGAAGCACGGTCTCCTCTGACGGTGCATAAAGCATTTGTCCCCCTTTATAAAAAAATTATTATTATTATTATTACTACTTTATTTTCATTGTCTTTATCTTCTTATTCACATAAAGGTTTAGGCTGCTTAATGCTACTGCTTTTTGTCTACCGAGATTTCTCTTTGTCTTCTGCATTAACAATGCTTTTACGTCTGGTAACAAAAAATGTCAACAGTTTTGCGTTGTTTCCTTCACCACGGAAAAGTACTGTAACAGGGTAATTTAGTTTTCTATTTGTACGGCCAATCAAACGACGAAATACATAACCTGAGTCATTGGACTCGAACCCATGCTTCAACAGTTAGGAGCGATGTGTGTGTGTGTGTGTGTGTGTGTGTGTTAATAAAGCTTTATGTGTTGAGCTACAAAACAATTGGTTCTGTCCCAATAACCGTAGCCGCACTCGTTTTCGGTATTTCGATTATGCGATTATTGGCATCGATATGTAGTGAATATCGCATGTAATTTTAGTTAGATGAAAGAATTCATTAAAATTTACGTGTGTGTGTAATAAAATAGTTATTTGACGATTGCAGTCGTATTCCTTTGTCATACATTTTATGAAATCTGTTCCTAGCACTAACATAACACTGGTGAGTGCCTGTGACAATGTTGTTAGGTTAACATGTAAATTGAAATTACACAGGAAAACCAATACGCCTTTTTTTGTGTGAAAACTACGTAAAAAAAAAAAACAACTCGAAGTAAGGCGGGGTGGCCCAAGAGCCACAAGAGAATTGGAGATTGGAGACCGGTAAGAAGAAGAATTAGAGACAGACCCAGGACGAGACGGTTGGATGACGTGAAGGATGATTTGAGATGTATGAACGTGAGGGGATGGAGACGGATGTGTAAATGGAAGAAAGTCATTGAGCAGGCTAAAACCCACTCTGGGTTGTAACGCCAGGAAAAGGAAAGGAAGGAACTAGGTTTTGTGTAGACCACTGGAAAATGAACCAACAAGAAGTAAGGCGGGGTGCTATACATGCCTCCCATTTTTTGTGTGTTCTGCACAAAATTCGCTTCCAATGAAGTTAGCCGAGATTTTACTGAATAACATGAAAGAATATTTGCTACCTATTGAATAACAAACATTGTTTTCTTATTTTATTGAGAAATAATTGTATTTTTTACTTTACATTATTTGTTTTGTTATTGTTAAAAAACGTTATATTCTTTATTTCAAATGTTACTCTGTTATAAGCATTGTATATACACATTGAACGTTGTTTTTTCCAACCATAGATTGTATTTCTTTAAACAGAAAACTAAAAATCAAAAACCATTATTACCTAACCTCACAAACCAAAACATTATGTTTTTTTGCTGTACATTAAGAAATAGTATAATTAGTACACTTCTTCTTCTTCTTCTTCTTCTTCTTCTTCTTCTTCACATTGTGGTATATCGATACAAATTGCATAATCGAAATATCGAAAATGTAGTGCGGATACGGATATAGGAAGAGTACCAAACAATTATCACAAAATCGTTCAGCTGACTGCAATATTCTAGTCCTATAACGAACCCTCGGACATAACGAACTGTTTCTTTTTGAATGCATATAATTATTTGTTCATTTTTAAATTTATAATCACGAGCTCAATAAATTTCATGACCGTTTTCTTAAATAATCTACGCAATAAAATAATTGTAAATTATCGATTTAAAAATTAGCAAATCTGCTGACGGTATCGCGCGATCATACGCGCGCGCACACACAAACACAGTGTGTATTAATTCTTCTTGATACAATAAAGACAATTTTTTAAAGCTTGTGCTCAGAATTTGATTCATACATTACTGAGTACGCTTAACGCAGTATCCCCTGATTTCCTTTGTTAAATATCTTAATTTATTTACAATTTATTTATAAAAAGTATTTATAATTATCATACACAATAAATGTATATAGATACAAGCCCACGAAACGTTAAAACATAATAAATTATAAACGGTCAAAACCGTATACTCTTACTGTAAACGCGAAGCGACAAAACATATGTTCTGTTATATTCTTCTTCCCTATTTCAAGGTCAAATTGCTAATTTTAAATAATTTTTAAAAAATAGTTATTGTTCACTTTTCTACGATTTATAATTAGTTACGTATACTGTGGGCCGTGAAGAATAAGATGGCGGAGTCCGTTTTTCGCTGCCACTAGCTTGAATTTTCCGACTTCAAAGGGGGTACCATTGGAAACATTTTTCGCCCGTAAGAAATACATGGAAAGCTAGTTTGACCTTGACGTTCGGAAGCAGTGTTGAGGTTAGGTTTTGTCATTTTTAGAAACTAGGTGTGTACATTGTACGTCGAAATGGTTGCATATCCATCAATATTCGGGCGCAAACTACAATTACAGTTACATCTCACACGGAATATGACTCACGCACAGGAGCGCGCTCGAATGTCGCTCAGTTTTTCTCCTTTTTCCGCATTGCATTGACGGAAGCAACATGTTTTCACGGTATATATTGACAAACACATGCGAATACTCGTGCACTGACACTCAAGTACACGCTCGCGCGCAAACTACGATATATAAAATCCGTTACAAAAATTAAAGTGACTTACAAAGTTTAACGTATGACGGCGCGCGTGCACCTCTGCCCCCTATTTGAGGAAAAATATAAGGAGGTAAAATTTGTGAAACGATCGAAAAATCCCACGTAAGGTACCAAATTAATGGAGTTTTAACCGCAATCTGAATATTTGAACGTCAATCAGAAACTTCAAAATTTTTGGACGTCAAATCCTAAAAGTGGGTGAAAATTTTGATAAAATCGCAGAAAAATTCATGTAAGATATTCAGTAAAGAGGTTTTTATCTAACATATGACCATAATATAAAGTTTCAGAATTTCCAAAATTTTAGATACTCAGGGCCCAGAAAAGAAACCAAAAATTTGAACAAAATCTGAAAATCCAGCAGGCTGTCAGATTAAAAGGAATTGTAACCCAAATCAAAGTGTTTTCAGTTGTTAGTGTTTATTCCATGATTGTGCGCTCTGCAACTGTTATATTACTAAAAAAAGAATAGAGTGATCGAGATTTTTGTAATTTTTCCATAACTGAAAAATTATTTAATATCGAATAATTATGTAATAATAAATAAATGTACTTCGTTTGAAATAGGAAGCAAGTTCTGTAGATCAGGGAACATAGTAGTTTTTAATGTTTGACATTTTCTGTTTTGTTTTCCCCTTTTGCTGGGTTTAACTCTCAAAACCCCCTCACTGCGTCACCGGAATAGAGCTAGATAAATCATAGCAAATCATTAATATAATAGATATTTACCATATATCCGTCGTGCGACTTCGTTTTTCTCGTCTTATTTTGACGCGTTTCGGCAACGAATTGCCATCTTCAGAATCTTAATCACTCATATGAGATCGTTAAAAAATTAAAAACATTAAAATCATTACGGTAAAAGTGCACTTTTACGATATTGGAAACTCACAGACGTGAACATGAAAGTTTATGTTTCTCGAGTGGACTATATCGATCGACTGCTTTCGCGTGGACAATATCGATCAACTGATTCACTGTTTATATAGCCACTGATAAACCTGTTTTGCTTATTATAGCCCATATGTACTGTGACATTTCATTTACTGGCGCCCGTGTGCAAGTATTGCCGTGTCGTACAACATGTTATGTGAAAATGTAAGTTTATCATTCAGGACATAATCACTGTTGATTTTGACGGCTTTATATATTTCGTATTCCTCAAGCGCGTCCATGTATTTTCCTTTCCTGCAGCAATGCAAAGGCTGGAAATTTGTCTCAAAATCACTGTAGTTATGATTACATAGTATCAGGTGCCTGGCAAAATTAGATGTTGTTTTATGTAATTCCCTTCTGGGAAGATGTTCGTTATATCTTTCTTCAAATGGTCTGCCTGTTTGGCCTATGTAGAACATGTCGCATGAGCTGCAATTCATCTTGTATACGCCGGTTCTTTTTCTTTCTGGTATACTGTTTTTTCGGCTAAGAAGTCTCTGAATGTTGTTATTTGTACGAAAGGTTACAATTACATGGTGTTTCTTGAGTTCGTTAACTAGAATATTTGGTAAAATGTTTGTGTAATCTGCAGATATGTATTTATTAACCGGAAGTGTGTTATCATTGTTCGACTTTTTTAATTTCTTCTCTTTGTGTTTACTTATTAATTTATCCACTAATGAACTTTTATATCCGTTAGCCGCTGCTATGTGCTTGATGGTATTAACCTCTTCAATGTAGTCTTTTTCACTTAACGGTATAGTTAGCAATCTATGCACAAAACTATTGTAAGCTGCCATTTTATGCGAGGTGGGATGATATGAATCGGCATGAATTGTGACGTCCGTTGTTGTGGCCTTTCTATAGATTTTAAATTGAAGTTTTCCTTCGTTTTTTAAAATGGTTAAATCTAAGAAATTTAATTGATTTTCTTCTTCTATTTCAGATGTGAATTTAATCTTATGGTGTATGCTGTTTATGTGACTATTTAAGTTTTGTATTTGCCTTTTTGTTCCATTAAATATCATAAACGTATCGTCGACGTATCTACAATAAAAAATGATTTTATTCTTGTATAATTTATTCGATATTATGTTCATATTCTCATAATAATTTAAATATATATCAGCTAATAGTCCTGACAATGGCGAACCCATAGCCAGACCGTCATCTTGTGTAAAAAACCCGTTGTCAAATGTAAAGTAATTTTGTTCCAAGACGACTGTAAGTAGTTTTATAAGTTCATTGATTTTTTGCATGCTAAGTTGAGCTACTTCCTTTAAATTGTTATTTACAATTTCTATAGTTTCCCTCACGGGGATATTAGTGTACAAATTAGTTACGTCTAACGATACTAATTTATATTGTGGTAGTATTTCTATCTTTTTAAGTTTTTCAACAAACTCATAACTGTTCTTTATACTGTAATTATTTGCTATCCTGATATTATTCTTAATTAAAGTCACTAACAATTTAGCAGCTTTGTATCCGGGAGCTGTGGTGTAGTTTATTACTGGTCTGATTGGTGTACTTTCCTTGTGGATTTTAGGTAGTCCTGTGAATTTTGGTGCCGTGGCATTAATTGGTTTTAAATATCTGCGTGTTTTCTCATCTAACAAAAAATTACATTGATTAATGGTGTTATTCAAAGTTTTTACATAAGCCTTTGTGGGATCCCGGTCTATTTTCTTAATATTATTATTATTTATGAAATCAAATACCTTTTGAGTATACTCTCTTTTCTGCATGACCACCAATGTGTCACCCTTATCTGCCTTACTTATAATTGCATCATTTTTCTCAAGTTTACTTTTTATGGTTTTAAGATTCATGATATCCTGCTTATATTTACTTTTTAAAAAATTGTTTTGACTTTTACATTTATTACTATTAATTGCGTTATTGAGTTTGTTGTTGATAAAAACCCTTGCTTCATTCTGTGCAACGGAACCATTTAATCTTTTAATAGCAGCTTCAGCATTAACTACCTCATGGACAATTTCGTTTGTCGTATTAAATCTTGGTACATTATATTTCAGACCTTTATTAAGCACGTTTATTTCTTGGTTAGTGAACTCTATGTTGGTTGTATTCGTTACACGTTCATAGAACACATGTTTACAATCTATTGGTCTATTTTCTTTTTTATGCTGAGTAAGATATAGATTTCGTATTTTCTTATTATGGGTTAATACTTTATGATAAAAATAATTGGATATTAAAGCATTAATTTTGGTCATGATAACATCTATAACTGCAGGGTGAATTTCCTTTAACATTTCTAAATGCGCTTTATAAAGATCCGTATTTAACCTGTTTTTCTTTTTGTATAATTGTCTAATTTCTTGCGTTAACCACATTTTTTCTGCTATTTGTTTCGTCTTGAGTGCCGCCGGTGTTCTTGAATTAATATTTATGCGTGCAAATTTTGGTATGATATTCATTTTTATACACATTTTATTAAATTTAATGTTTTGTGCAACTTTTAGCATTTTGATTTTAACATTTTTGTATTTGTAGACAACCCTTGCCTGACGGGCTTCAATATAATACATTTTAGGTTAGTTGTCTCCAAGTCGCTTATATTAATATAATAGATATTTACCATATATCCGTCGTGCGACTTCGTTTTTCTCGTCTTATTTTGACGCGTTTCGGCAACGAATTGCCATCTTCAGAATCTTAATCACTCATATGAGATCGTTAAAAAATTAAAAACATTAAAATCATTACGGTAAAAGTGCACTTTTACGATATTGGAAACTCACAGACGTGAACATGAAAGTTTATGTTTCTCGAGTGGACTATATCGATCGACTGCTTTCGCGTGGACAATATCGATCAACTGATTCACTGTTTATATAGCCACTGATAAACCTGTTTTATCAGTGGCTATATAAACAGTGAATCAGTTGATCGATATTGTCCACGCGAAAGCAGTCGATCGATATAGTCCACTCGAGAAACATAAACTTTCATGTTCACGTCTGTGAGTTTCCAATATCGTAAAAGTGCACTTTTACCGTAATGATTTTAATGTTTTTAATTTTTTAACGATCTCATATGAGTGATTAAGATTCTGAAGATGGCAATTCGTTGCCGAAACGCGTCAAAATAAGACGAGAAAAACGAAGTCGCACGACGGATATATGGTAAATATCTATTATATTAATATAAGCGACTTGGAGACAACTAACCTAAAATGTATTAAATCATTAATGAATTTTATTATTGGGTCCTTCAGTCTTTCGACTGGTTTATACTCTCCCCGCAATATACCCGTGGTGCGTGTGTTACTGAGTCTCTCACAGGTATATGGGATTTACAGTTTAACGCCGGATCCGAACGGCATAGTTGGGGAGGGATTATACTAGGCAGGATACATCTGGCTGGTTTGCCATCGCCTTGCGAGGGGAAACGATCGTACCTAAATCAGATGGCCCCGGAGGAAATCGAACCCGAGCCGACAGTGTAGCAGCGCCACACGCTAGCCAGTACGCCACGACCGATCCTACGAATGAAATAAATGTTATAAAATCTCTGATAAAAAATATTTTGTGCTCTTTGTAGCGGCGTAACATAACCGTGTATAATCGAACCCGCGGTTGACGAGAGATTACTTTATTTGTCGTGTCCTTATCTGTAATTAACTGTTCATAACTCGTTAACAGCATAAGGACAATTAACAGCTGAGCAGCATCGCCTCCTGTAGTCGAGTTAATCAGTGTTGTTTACTGCGTCGACGGCAAACGGACAAACAGTTGTCACCAATTAATTGTTGCGTGCTCAGAAACCACTCATCAAGTGTTAAATGCCAGAAATATGTGT
Organism: Magicicada septendecula; assembly: GCA_034769895.1. Classification (NCBI taxonomy): domain Eukaryota; kingdom Metazoa; phylum Arthropoda; class Insecta; order Hemiptera; family Cicadidae; genus Magicicada; species Magicicada septendecula. The sequence continues at coordinate 8,429,209 of CM068370.1, forward strand.
ATTTCTTACTTACTACTTCCGGCAAAGGTCAAGATTAGTGTCCGTTCGTTACACAGTTCCTTGTTTGTAAATGTTTTTATAATGACAAAGAGAAATGAGTTCAAAACTTCTGAGAAGGCGCCGCATGCTTGATTCCCGTTTAAGGTATTTTAAAGTTCATGTCTCTCTCTCTCTCTCTCTCTCTCTCTCTCTCTCTCTCTCTCTCTCTCTCTCTCTCTCTCTCTCTCTCTCACACACACACACACAACACACACACACACACACTCTCTCTCTCTCTCTCTCTCTCTCTCTCTCTCCCCACCCGTTTATTCATCACTACAACATACACACACACACACACACACACACACACACTCACGCTCGCGTGCACGTTGTTAGTTGTTTATATTTATAAACTAGTAAGCTCCCTGAGATGCAGAACCCGCTCACTGCTTTGAAAGAACACGATCACTTATTATTACATTAGTTTCGATATTAGATAATTTTTCAATTATGAGAAAAACTATACAAAAAACCTCGATTCCTTTAGTGATTACACAGCAATTGTAGAGCGTGCAATCATAGAATAAACACTTGAAACTTAAAAACATTCCGATTTGTGTTACAATTCCTTTTAGTCTGACATCCTGCGGGATTTTTTTAAATGTTTGATTTCTTTTTTGGGCACTGGGGTCCCAAAATTTTAAAATTCTCAAAACTTAACACTACATTCAGATGTCTGTAGAAATTCTCTTTAATTCAATACCTAACATCAATTTTTGTGATTTTTTTCAAAATCAGTGTCTATTGTCTGTGATTTATATGTCCTTTAGTTAGATAATTTTAACTCTACTAATTCATTAATTATTAGATAATTGAATGAGCCAAATGAGTTCTCAGTTTTTCGACCGTTTGGCACTTGAATATCTGTTTATCTGTTCGTCTGTCTGTTTGGGTCATGTCTCACGATAACTTTTGTATGCATCGACCAATGTTTGTAAAACTTAGCACGCATGTCTATAATTTTACCCTACAGGTACAATTATTTTTAAGACTGATCCCCTAAATAATAGGGGGCGGTAGACAAAAATGAAGGGTGTCAAAATTGTGAAAAATTCGCAGGAGCTTAAATTAAAAGAAACTTTAACCACAATCTGAATATAATGTTCATTTCTGAAAATGACAAATTTTTTGGACATCAGGGACCAAAAGATGGGTGAAAATTTTGATAAAATTGCAAAAATTTTAAAAACTTAACGCTATATTCAGGCGTCAGTTAAAATTCTCTTTAATTTGATACCCACATGAATTTTCGCGATTTTATCAAAATTTTCACTCAGTTCTTGGGACTTGACGTCCAAAAATTTTGAAGTTTTCAAAATGGACGTTATATTCAAATTGTGGTTAAATTCCCTTTAATTTGATACCCCGCATGGGCTTTTGCAATTTTTCACTATTTTTTGCCTCCAAACCTCCCCCTCCCATATTGGCGGGATCGGTCTATGTCATGCCAAGTTTTATACGGAAATCGGTTGATGCGTTCAACAGTTATCGTGAGACACACTCCAAATAATGTGTATAGATAGACAGACAGACGGTCGAGTTGAACCTGAGAACTCGTTTCACTCTAAACTTTGGAGGAGGAAAGTATGAAAAGATGAAACAGAAAAACGTAAGCCAAAGTGATATAATTTTTCACGTCATTTGGCAGGTAGACAGACAGCTTCCTATCGTCTAGAACAAAACAGTGCAGTAGGCCAAGGTGTCGTCTCCTGAACGGGTATTTTTAATAACAACAGAATCTCTTGTTATGTATATGCCAACCGACAAGATTTTATTTCTTATATAAGAAAGTTTAAAGTATCTCATACGTAATTACTTTATGCTGTACATTGTATTAAGTATAAATGCGGCACAGTTCTTGTAGCCAGTAAAGAGGATTATCGACAAAGTAAAGAGGATTATCGACAAAGGCTTTTATACAAATTTAACAATATATTCAAATAAAATGTAATATATGCACTGCTTCACTATCAGTTTCAACAATAACCACGTGTTATGCTGAGAACGTGGCGTTTGTATACAGCTGACTGATTTGCACATGCGCGTTAGGTATACCCCTATCACGTTCACAAACACTATATTTTTTCCACATTTTCGATTCCCCACAGCCTAGAAATCTCATTTTTAAAGCCTAAAAACATTATCATGCTTCGATGTTTCGGTTTCGTCGAAATTCTTTTTTAAGCCTTTCTCTTTCTCTTTTGTTTTTCAACAGCAATGTAATCAACAAAACCTTAATTAATAATAAAAATTAACCTTGAAAATCAGTTTAATAATTTATCATTGCACGTGAAAACCTTTAATTTTAGTTTTATGTAAATTCAGGTGAGTGGTCTTGGATATGTTTACCAATAAGATACGTAGAAATACAAATACAATTTGGAACTATGGAGTAAAATGAATTTACATTGTTATTTATCATTGATGGCTAACATCATCATGTCGCACTTCCGCAACAGGGTGCGCGCGCAGCTCTCAATTTTACCTCTACTAAACGCACCAAAAGAAGTATAACTTCAAAAATGTGCCGGTACGAACCAAGTTCGACTGTGTCTAGCACAATGGACTCAGATTCAAATTTCTCGAATGTTATTTAAGCATCTCTTGGCACCCTTGATGCCGGTGCCCTTGAGGGCTCCGACATAAGCCCGTTACTGTATATACTATTCACAAAAGACACTCCCCCCCCACCCAAAATTTGCCATACTCGGCAGCGGGAATGGCCCAATGACGATACAGACTACTGCACAGTAGTTAGAAGTAAGAAAAAGTGCACAGAATATGGTGACAAGCACAGTTGAATCTGCGATTTACAAAGGTCATCAGTCACTACAACTAGGTTTTCCACGATACACTTATGACAAAACTTATGTTTAGTATTGTAGTTTTACTGTTAAATGTTGAATAATTTGCTTTTAATCCTATGTCAAAATTTGCTTTTAAACGATGTCACACAAAACTGGCAGATGTGTCTTCCAGAACATTTTATGATTGGTCACTCTACAATTGATACTTTGTTGTTTACGGACGATCAGGCTATTCTGTCGGACTCTGAAAGCAGATTGCAGATGGGTATACATTTGTTAAATTGAATCTGCAGAGACTCTGGATTGCAATAATCCACACTTAAGACCAAGGTGATGGCTTTTCGTGGAACTGATCCCGTACAGGCAAAAATTGTTATAGATGGTACTGTCCTGTAACAAATTAGCAGTTTTGAATACCTGGGCTACAGTATGTCTTATAATGCAAGCAACGACGTTGTGAATAAGTTCAACCTTATGTGCGGTGAATCTTCAAGTAAGCAAATAAAGAAACACGCCTAAAATTGTACAAGGTGACGGCTCTTCCCACACTTCTTTATGGGTCTGAGAATTGGACTTTAACGAAATTCCAGGCCAGCCGTATCCAAGCGGCTGAAATGAGATTTCTCAGGCACGTGGCAGGGTATACTCTCCATGATCACAGAAGAAACACATATATACGGACTGAATATTATGAGTATATTCGACAGGATGGCCTGAATGGGTGAGAACACGTTTGCCGAATTGATGACTGCCGCTTCCCCAAACAACTCTGGAACTATAAGCCGATGGGACGGAGAGGTGTGGGACGTGCGAGGAAGCGCTGGAGTGACCAGCTCTAATCTTTGCCTATTTGAGACCGGAACAAACCGTCCTTGGTTTAATCCTTGAAGATGATGATGATGATGACTTCCTAAATGCCTTTTTCTTGGGTTGTGTTGCAGACACGTTTTTTGATTCTGTTAGAAAAATCTACAAGGATGCTCTCCCCAGAAGAGGAAATTTAAGAGAGTCGAGAGTTTTAAAGAAGAAAAGATAAAACAAACAAAAAGGACAGAGGAAGGAAGAAAGAACGTAGTGAGAAGATGAAGTAGTAGCGAAGGGGTAAAAAGGCAAGTGAAGAGAGAAGACGATGACAAGTTATTTCACGAGATCCTTAGCTGGTTAAAACCAAAAAAAAAAGATTAATTTTTTACAACAACCTTGATTTTTTTTTAGACATAAGCCTAGTAACTTAACAAGAATGTCGTAAAGTCGTTTACAATGACGGTTAAGCAGTAGATCGATCTTTAGACAAATTAAATTGAATGTAAGATGATCTTAAGGATAATACCGTTGTGAGAGCTCTTGAAATAAGCATTAAACAAAAAAATTTTAATTAATGAAGTTTAAATCGAAAAACTAAGACAATAGCCTAAATAAAACACTTCATAAATAGTTGGTCGTTCAATTAATGGGATAATGTAACGGCAGTGAGATAAAGCAGGCCGTGGTAACTGCAACACTAGAGCACGTCGTGCGAGTAAATACAGATGCGGTACAGATTCGAACCTATTGAACTCTGTGCGCGTGCGCGCTCTCGCCTGTGTCTATTATAGTACACACGAAGGCTAGCTACTCGATGCAACCAGTCAAACTGCATAGCCTCAAGGTCTTCTCTCTTCTCGCTGCTGATTTACCACTTTCTACTGTCTAGTTGTAAATTATATACTCTCTCTCTCTCTCTCTCTCTCTCTCTCTCTCTCTCTCTCTCTCTCTCTCTCACACACACACACACACACACACACACACACACACACACACACACACACACACACACAGATTTCTATAAGTTATTTATACAAACGCTTCCGTAGTGGTAAGAGACGATTTCGATTGGTACACCGGGAGCCGTGGATTCGATTTCCACTCCAGTTAAAAAATGTTGTTTCCATCAGATTCCATAAAAGTAAATTTATAATAATCTTTAAATTAATGTCTGGATTAATGATTCAAGCAAATCTATTGGACGTAATTTATTGATAATTGGTTCTAGATCGTCAATACTAAATAAATGTGTCACAATATAACAAAACGTTTTGTAAGTAATAGAAAGAAAAAAATAATTACAAGATGGCCGTCTTAGGAGAGATTTCACCTCTGTTCAGAAAAAAAGCAGAGATGAAATCCCTCCTAAGACGACCGTCTGGGTAATTAAAGTTTTTGTTTCTATAATTTAATTTCCGTTATATAAGTTGATTATAAATGTTTCCATAAAAGTCACTTCTAATATCAACATGTTAAAAACAAAATATTCAAAATGTCATTTACACAATTTCATGAGAGTGCAGTACACAATGTGGGGTATGGCTAAGTCTGTGCGTGGACAGTGCTGTCCTGTGTCTGGCTGTGTACGGACAGTGGACAAATTTGATAAAGTGTGGTGATATAAAATACCTGACGATTTCAAAAACATCACAAGCCTAAAGATTGATATTTTAAAAACAATATAGTTATTGTATGTGTCATTATTACATATAGATAAGCGTTACATGTGAAAATAACGAAACTTTACGTTTAAACAATATTAGCAAGAAAGCTATACCCTATACTTTTTTCTTTATATAAATCAAAATGAATTTGATTGAGTTGCTAACGATCGTCCATAATTTGTTTCCAAAATTATAAAAAAAATTTGAAACAAAATAAAAAGAATTGAAAGCGAGCGTGCGTGCGTCATACATATGTGTGTGTGTGTGTGTGTGTGTGTGTGTGTGTGTGTGTGTGTGTGTGTGTGTGTAGTTGTCTGCTAATCACTCCTCCCTCACACCGCTACTGTAGGAGTAGGGACTGGCGGGAACGGGAACGTTTGTTGGGAGCTTGCCGGGATCGTGGACGCTGCCAGAGTCGTTTGTAGACACTTAATGGAAAAGACCCGAGCCTTGAATTCCGAAATGCTTCAAATCTACCAACCAACATTGTCAGCAAAATGGTTATTTATATTTACCTTATTTGGGTAATACAAATTTGGACGACAGTTAGCGACTCGACCAAATTCATTTTGATTGATATAAATCAAAAATAAGAATAAAAGAATAGAGAGTAAAAGATTAGGCCTTTATAAGAATAAAAATATAGAGTAATAGCGAAAGTAATAAACATGAAAGAAATAGGCGTATGTAAGGAGAAACGAATGTTAATAACTAACGAAAGAGTAACGTAACGAAGTGCACAACGACTAGTGGTGGATCGTTCGCGAACGACGTAACCAAAAGAACTAAACGTTCAAGTACAGTCGATCGCACCGCAGCACAGTAGTTCACCTTAGCCACGCTCCTACCGGTTACTAAAACACGTGTTGTTTATAGACACTTAATGGAAAGGACACCAAGGCTTTAATTTTAACAAATTAATGGAAATGCAAATGATGACTGTTTACATAAGGGATAAGAACAAAGATATACAATAGTGTTGTGAAACAGACGTTTAAATAGCGGTTAATAAAACAGTAGGTTTAAGACACACAGCGAATGTAAATTCCATAAAACAATGAGTAGCGGATAACATTAATGGCAGCAGTTCCTCTTTATGATGCGTTAGTTTTCTTCTGCGGGGCGCTTCTGCCAACTTTACATGAACAAGCCTCGCGTTCGTCTTTCATTCTTAACACGTAGTCTTTCCGGGCGTAGGTAACTCCGCACCAGAACGCAGGTACCGTACGAAACATACGTTAAGAGCGCACTCGGCCAGAGATTAACAGTTCCTTCCAACCACCTGCTGCTTCTCTTTAGGACACCTCCACCAAATGTATTTTTTTTTTTTTTTTTTTTTATTATTATTTGAGGTTTGTCTTAGCGTGTAAGTCTCGGGCTGTTTTGGGGGGCAAGCCTCCTTCAGCCAGTTGGGTTGGTTAAGGATTGTTTGATTGTGCACCCCAGTGCTGGCCGGGGGCTGAGAAAGTGGAGGCAGCAGCAAAGAAAATGGAGTGCTAATGTGGCTGTTTGTTGTATAGTGTGGTCAGTCTTATGTGGAGGGGGGGCCAAACTAGACTCGGGAGCACATATAAAGGCGACAGCTACCAGCTGTGCAGAGGCAAGAGCATAGTATCACGTGATGTAACAGCCAATAACAGCCAGTCAAATAGTATCACGTGATGTATCAGCCAATAAGAGCCAGTCAAATAGTATCACGTGATGTAACAGCCAATAAGAGCCAGTCAATCGTTTCACTTACTGGCTGTCGCAGTGTTACACTCTGGCTCTCTCTGCGCAATGGGCTTTAACTTTTCACCTTTATATGTGCTCCCGAGTATAGTAGGTTAAGCTATAACCCGATAGGGGTCGAGCATCGCGGGACGCTAAAGGTGGGGGGTAGCGTGGTAATGACGTCAAAGGTTAGGCGATGGACTCGTTAAGCGGGCATTATGTTAGACGTGTGGTGGTGAAGGGGGTTTACTGTTTAATTGGGAGCAGTGTTGATCTTCAGAGTGTTAAGGAATGAGTCTATTTCGGATCTCTCCGAATCGTCATCAGTGATGACCGTTGCTCCAGTGTGATCCTCAGCGTGCCTTCCTCCCATAAAGATTTAAGTCCATCCGATCCTGCTGACTGCCGACCCAGCCCGACTCAACCCCTACAGGATTACAGAACGGCGAGATTTTCGCCTAATTTACCGCCGTCCTCCCCTCACTAAAACTAGCAACACCGCTCTGCATGCACTAAACAAACAGTTACCAGATCTTGATTCCTTCCTAAACAGGCTACACCGCAAATATGTCAAAACCCGATCTTCCTTACAACCCATCGCCGCTTCCATCAATAGAGCTACAGTACAAGAAACTCCTCCAGACCCTCTTTCGTAATAAATCGCCTAATGGCTCTTGCAAATAAACCAAATAAACCACAGCTACAGACATCCCCAAATGAGAAAGATGTTTCGATTTTGTTGTCCATGACGTGTCCGTTGATTATCTCCATCACAAAATTTGAACACAGACACACATTCGTATATACAGAAAACCCACTACAACTGACACACTAGCACACAACTCCTCCAATCACCCAATACAACACAAACTAGCTGCCTTCAGAACTATGTTACACAGACTAAACAACATCCCACTAGATAAAAAAGACTACAAAGACAAACTAAACACGATAAAATATCTAGCAGAGTCCAACGGATACAACAGAACAATAGTCAATAAACTCCTACACAAAACACAAAACAAACAATAGACAAAGACAGAAAACAACAAATTCATAACACTAACATACATCAATAACCACACTGAAAAAATAGCTCACAATTTAAAGGATACAGAGTCGCATACAAAAATACCAACAAAACAGAACACACACTATCAAAACGCAAACACAAAGAAGAAAACAAATTTGATCTACCTGGAGTTTACAAACTAAATTGGTCGGATTGCAACAAATTCTACGTAAGCCAGACAATACGTAGCTTCAAACAAAGATACATTGAACACACAAAGGCACTAAACTCCACCACCGAATCCACCTTTGCAAACTATAACCTCCTCTCTTGAGTTATAACCTAGGGAACCAGTAATAATTGGAAGTGCCAATTATACCGGCTGCCTTCGTTGTGAAGCACTGAAAATAATCACAACAAATAAACAATTTATATAGCAGGATATTAGGAAGGGGAGACTGTTGATTTATGCACTCATTTTACTTGGTACTTAGATGACATCTCTTTATTACATTTGGTGATTATGTTCTCTATTGAAAGTTCTCAAACAATATAGTTTACTATATGATTTAATATATAAATTACTACTTTACAAAGGGGCCTCAAAACATGATGTACATCTTATTGATTAATTCCACGGATCCGGGATTAAATATATTAAATGAATTATGGTCACCTTGCCATGTACAATATTGAAACTCTAACCATTTGAAGAATGGTTTTTTACTAATCTTCTAAAACAACAAAACTTTTAGTTTAAACTTTACCTTTTTGCTATAACTAGCGTTATTAGATTTTATACTACATGTTACCTAAAATGTCAGGTTTCTAAAGTCTTTAATGTTATTACATTTAAACATAAGTTTTAAAGTCTTTAATATGATAATTTAAATTGTCTTTTTGGGTTTATAATTTTGTAACTCTTAACCATGGAAGACAAGCCTCCATGTCACCTGTGTTTTTCCTGAAGTTGCTGCAGAATTAGTTCTTCGGTCCTCCTGATGTTTCTTGAAGTTCAGTCGTTACCTTATCATACTGTGATGGTGAAGTTCTAGAAGTATGTGAAATCATTCCTGGTGTGGTACATTCATCTCCGGCGACTGTAGTTATTCTTCGTAATTCTTGTAGTTAGAATACATTGATAGAAAGTTTGTTTCACTGTTATACACTTCACATGATGATAGATTAGTTGACTATCACCTTCTAGGTTGTAATACTGTATTATTTACATAGTCCGTTATTTTATAATATAGAGAGATGTCATCGCCACACAAATTACTTATTTAAATAGTCATTGTATCAACCCTTTCACATTTTTATATATACACGTAGCGAAACAACGCTTTACGCTGCTTACGGCGTGAGCGCTCCATTACAAGTGTAAGAAAATAGTTAAGGGGAGCGTAGTAATCTCAAGACAATTACTAGGCAACATAAAAGTAGTTCCGTTTTTCTAATTTTAATTAAAGGACTACGGTTGATTAAATAATTAAATCGTGATATTCTTAGTTGCAGAAGTTATCAAAGTACGTAACAATGGTCTTAATTAATTATTTAAATAATAACAAATTTACAATAATACTTAGTTTATTTAGGGGTCAGAAAACAAGTTACTTCTGGTCAGTTCTTGTTTATACAGGATAAATTAATAAGCTTTACCCTTTCTGTACAATTCCATTCCCTTTTAATTTTATTATTAGACTTATATTAAATATTATTATTATTAAATGATTGCCATAAGTTTACAATGAATTAGTTACAAGAGAATTAGTTTACAATGTGAGATTTTATTAAGAATTTAAAATTTCTCAGCTTATATATTATCAACTTAATTAATTAACATCTTTTTATTAATGAAATCGTCACATACTCCGCCACTTAAGCCACAGACGCCGGTATAATTTTTTTTTTTTGAATATACCGAGAGTATGTTTAGGGATTTCCGTGTGTAATTTCTCTATTATTATTATTTATTATTAGTAGTACACGTTTTTTTTTTTTTTTTTTTTTTTTTTTTTAATGATCTAGTTCTCATTTAAATGTTCGCCTTCGTGAAATTCCCTTTATCTCACTTCTTACAATACTAACTTATAATACTAATTTCCCTAATTACAGTAACTCACAATATCGTGGCCCGACTGACATCAGCTTACTCTAACTCTACACGTTAGCTTTCAGCATTCATAAATGAACTCTTGGCACCTTTTTGCCTCATCATTATCCTTTTCAGCCGGCGCCGTTGTGACTAGTTACTTTACATGTATATAATTCTATCTTGATTATATACCATAGACTTACTTCTAAAATAATCTAAAGAAGATCCCATACTCCACTCTAGATTATAGTTACTTGAGAGAAGCGGAATCTCACGATGGTAATTCTTATTATCTCTTTAACCATAACTAGACAACTTTGCGGAAGGGGAGAGACTTTACACAATTCATTGTATTTCACGCGCGGTGGTATTCATTGTTTAGGGAGGCAACGGTTTATCACAATAGGGAGAGTGTGTGGCTGCTTACTACAATTTCTTAACACGCTTTATTGTTCTCTTACTGGCCACAACTGGTTGTTGACTATTCAACTATACTTTTATTATTATTTACCTTTCTCTTATTTACTGCTACACGTTACACAAATTTAGTTTAACTTAAGATTTATTCAGCCTTTATTATTCACTTACTATTACTTTGGGGGGTTTAAAAAAAACTTACCTAGAATTATTTCCAATCGACTTACCATAATTATTTAGCACACTTTATTTATTATTATTAATTTATTTGGCTCAGTTTACAAGTTTACTGTTTTTGGACCTGGGGTTTAATACTTTATCTAACAAGGGAGGGTTAACTAAGTCATTTATTCATTTGAACTTTAAGTCATAATATTATTTGCTCTACTATCCTATACACAATTATCGCCTACACACTTTAGTACATGGTAGACATTTATTAACAGTTATTATTAAACATTTGCATTAGTTACGATACAACGCTATCACTTTTTTTTACACACAAATATAAAAATATAAAACAATCGTATTCTTACTCCTTTTTCTTTTTTTTTTACAAATAAACACATAAAATGTTATGACAACCTTTATCGTTTTACTTTGAGAGAGAGAGAGAGAAATTTCACACATGCATGAATATGTGTACGACAAAAGATTCCCCCTTCGGTTACTAACACATGAACAGACACGCTTCTTATAACAATAGACCACACAAGGAGGGTGACTTATTTTCAACTCAACTAAACAATGACAATCTTAAACAAACGGCAGCAGGAAACTACCCGTCCGAGATTGTCGAGAATGTGGCACGTTTATGAATGGGACTTTTAACAAGTACCGACATGGTTTGTTAACATTGGAATATATGCTAATATAACGTTACACATATTATATTTACTAATAAAGTTATTTATACTATATTACTATAATATTAATTATTATTTTTATCTTATTTCAAACTCTGACACATATTGAAATACATGAGTGTATAAGATCAACAGCATTTGTGCGTGGGATATCGGGACGCAATTACTTCTTTCTTTTCTCTTACGCAAAATAGCAAACTAGCAAAATAGCGAAACAACAGCAGAGTGGCGCAAATTATAACCTCCTCTCTTGAGTTATAACCTAGGGAACCAGTAATAATTGGAAGTGCCAATTATACCGGCTGCCTTCGTTGTGAAGCACTGAAAATAATCACAACAAATAAACAATTTATATAGCAGGATATTAGGAAGGGAAGACTGTTGATTTATGCACTCATTTTACTTGGTACTTAGATGACATCTCTTTATTACATTTGGTGATTATGTTCTCTATTGAAAGTTCTCAAACAATATAGTTTACTATATGATTTAATATATAAATTACTACTTTACAAAGGGGCCTCAAAACATGATGTACATCTTATTGATTAATTCCACGGATCCGGGATTAAATATATTAAATGAATTATGGTCACCTTGCCATGTACAATATTGAAACTCTAACCATTTGAAGAATGGTTTTTTACTAATCTTCTAAAACAACAAAACTTTTAGTTTAAACTTTACCTTTTTGCTATAACTAGCGTTATTAGATTTTATACTACATGTTACCTAAAATGTCAGGTTTCTAAAGTCTTTAATGTTATTACATTTAAACATAAGTTTTAAAGTCTTTAATATGATAATTTAAATTGTCTTTTTGGGTTTATAATTTTGTAACTCTTAACCATGGAAGACAAGCCTCCATGTCACCTGTGTTTTTCCTGAAGTTGCTGCAGAATTAGTTCTTCGGTCCTCCTGATGTTTCTTGAAGTTCAGTCGTTACCTTATCATACTGTGATGGTGAAGTTCTAGAAGTATGTGAAATCATTCCTGGTGTGGTACATTCATCTCCGGCGACTGTAGTTATTCTTCGTAATTCTTGTAGTTAGAATACATTGATAGAAAGTTTGTTTCACTGTTATACACTTCACATGATGATAGATTAGTTGACTATCACCTTCTAGGTTGTAATACTGTATTATTTACATAGTCCGTTATTTTATAATATAGAGAGATGTCATCGCCACACAAATTACTTATTTAAATAGTCATTGTATCAACCCTTTCACATTTTTATATATACACGTAGCGAAACAACGCTTTACGCTGCTTACGGCGTGAGCGCTCCATTACAAGTGTAAGAAAATAGTTAAGGGGAGCGTAGTAATCTCAAGACAATTACTAGGCAACATAAAAGTAGTTCCGTTTTTCTAATTTTAATTAAAGGACTACGGTTGATTAAATAATTAAATCGTGATATTCTTAGTTGCAGAAGTTATCAAAGTACGTAACAATGGTCTTAATTAATTATTTAAATAATAACAAATTTACAATAATACTTAGTTTATTTAGGGGTCAGAAAACAAGTTACTTCTGGTCAGTTCTTGTTTATACAGGATAAATTAATAAGCTTTACCCTTTCTGTACAATTCCATTCCCTTTTAATTTTATTATTAGACTTATATTAAATATTATTATTATTAAATGATTGCCATAAGTTTACAATGAATTAGTTACAAGAGAATTAGTTTACAATGTGAGATTTTATTAAGAATTTAAAATTTCTCAGCTTATATATTATCAACTTAATTAATTAACATCTTTTTATTAATGAAATCGTCACATACTCCGCCACTTAAGCCACAGACGCCGGTATAATTTTTTTTTTTTGAATATACCGAGAGTATGTTTAGGGATTTCCGTGTGTAATTTCTCTATTATTATTATTTATTATTAGTAGTACACGTTTTTTTTTTTTTTTTTTTTTTTTTTTTTTTAATGATCTAGTTCTCATTTAAATGTTCGCCTTCGTGAAATTCCCTTTATCTCACTTCTTACAATACTAACTTATAATACTAATTTCCCTAATTACAGTAACTCACAATATCGTGGCCCGACTGACATCAGCTTACTCTAACTCTACACGTTAGCTTTCAGCATTCATAAATGAACTCTTGGCACCTTTTTGCCTCATCATTATCCTTTTCAGCCGGCGCCGTTGTGACTAGTTACTTTACATGTATATAATTCTATCTTGATTATATACCATAGACTTACTTCTAAAATAATCTAAAGAAGATCCCATACTCCACTCTAGATTATAGTTACTTGAGAGAAGCGGAATCTCACGATGGTAATTCTTATTATCTCTTTAACCATAACTAGACAACTTTGCGGAAGGGGAGAGACTTTACACAATTCATTGTATTTCACGCGCGGTGGTATTCATTGTTTAGGGAGGCAACGGTGTATCACAATAGGGAGAGTGTGTGGCTGCTTACTACAATTTCTTAACACGCTTTATTGTTCTCTTACTGGCCACAACTGGTTGTTGACTATTCAACTATACTTTTATTATTATTTACCTTTCTCTTATTTACTGCTACACGTTACACAAATTTAGTTTAACTTAAGATTTATTCAGCCTTTATTATTCACTTACTATTACTTTGGGGGGTTTAAAAAAACTTACCTAGAATTATTTCCAATCGACTTACCATAATTATTTAGCACACTTTATTTATTATTATTAATTTATTTGGCTCAGTTTACAAGTTTACTGTTTTTGGACCTGGGGTTTAATACTTTATCTAACAAGGGAGGGTTAACTAAGTCATTTATTCATTTGAACTTTAAGTCATAATATTATTTGCTCTACTATCCTATACACAATTATCGCCTACACACTTTAGTACATGGTAGACATTTATTAACAGTTATTATTAAACATTTGCATTAGTTACGATACAACGCTATCTCTTTTTTTTACACACAAATATAAAAATATAAAACAATCGTATTCTTACTCCTTTTTCTTTTTTTTTTACAAATAAACACATAAAATGTTATGACAACCTTTATCGTTTTACTTTGAGAGAGAGAGAGAAATTTCACACATGCATGAATATGTGTACGACAAAAGATTCCCCCTTCGGTTACTAACACATGAACAGACACGCTTCTTATAACAATAGACCACACAAGGAGGGTGACTTATTTTCAACTCAACTAAACAATGACAATCTTAAACAAACGGCAGCAGGAAACTACCCGTCCGAGATTGTCGAGAATGTGGCACGTTTATGAATGGGACTTTTAACAAGTACCGACATGGTTTGTTAACATTGGAATATATGCTAATATAACGTTACACATATTATATTTACTAATAAAGTTATTTATACTATATTACTATAATATTAATTATTATTTTTATCTTATTTCAAACTCTGACACATATTGAAATACATGAGTGTATAGATCAACAGCTTTTGTGCGTGGGATATCGGGACGCAATTACTTCTTTCTTTTCTCTTACGCAAAATTAGCAAACTAGCAAAATAGCGAAACAACAGCAGAGTGGCGCAAATTATAACCTCCTCTCTTGAGTTATAACCTAGGGAACCAGTAATAATTGGAAGTGCCAATTATACCGGCTGCCTTCGTTGTGAAGCACTGAAAATAATCACAACAAATAAACAATTTATATAGCAGGATATTAGGAAGGGAAGACTGTTGATTTATGCACTCATTTTACTTGGTACTTAGATGACATCTCTTTATTACATTTGGTGATTATGTTCTCTATTGAAAGTTCTCAAACAATATAGTTTACTATATGATTTAATATATAAATTACTACTTTACAAAGGGGCCTCAAAACATGATGTACATCTTATTGATTAATTCCACGGATCCGGGATTAAATATATTAAATGAATTATGGTCACCTTGCCATGTACAATATTGAAACTCTAACCATTTGAAGAATGGTTTTTTACTAATCTTCTAAAACAACAAAACTTTTAGTTTAAACTTTACCTTTTTGCTATAACTAGCGTTATTAGATTTTATACTACATGTTACCTAAAATGTCAGGTTTCTAAAGTCTTTAATGTTATTACATTTAAACATAAGTTTTAAAGTCTTTAATATGATAATTTAAATTGTCTTTTTGGGTTTATAATTTTGTAACTCTTAACCATGGAAGACAAGCCTCCATGTCACCTGTGTTTTTCCTGAAGTTGCTGCAGAATTAGTTCTTCGGTCCTCCTGATGTTTCTTGAAGTTCAGTCGTTACCTTATCATACTGTGATGGTGAAGTTCTAGAAGTATGTGAAATCATTCCTGGTGTGGTACATTCATCTCCGGCGACTGTAGTTATTCTTCGTAATTCTTGTAGTTAGAATACATTGATAGAAAGTTTGTTTCACTGTTATACACTTCACATGATGATAGATTAGTTGACTATCACCTTCTAGGTTGTAATACTGTATTATTTACATAGTCCGTTATTTTATAATATAGAGAGATGTCATCGCCACACAAATTACTTATTTAAATAGTCATTGTATCAACCCTTTCACATTTTTATATATACACGTAGCGAAACAACGCTTTACGCTGCTTACGGCGTGAGCGCTCCATTACAAGTGTAAGAAAATAGTTAAGGGGAGCGTAGTAATCTCAAGACAATTACTAGGCAACATAAAAGTAGTTCCGTTTTTCTAATTTTAATTAAAGGACTACGGTTGATTAAATAATTAAATCGTGATATTCTTAGTTGCAGAAGTTATCAAAGTACGTAACAATGGTCTTAATTAATTATTTAAATAATAACAAATTTACAATAATACTTAGTTTATTTAGGGGTCAGAAAACAAGTTACTTCTGGTCAGTTCTTGTTTATACAGGATAAATTAATAAGCTTTACCCTTTCTGTACAATTCCATTCCCTTTTAATTTTATTATTAGACTTATATTAAATATTATTATTATTAAATGATTGCCATAAGTTTACAATGAATTAGTTACAAGAGAATTAGTTTACAATGTGAGATTTTATTAAGAATTTAAAATTTCTCCGCTTATATATTATCAACTTAATTAATTAACATCTTTTTATTAATGAAATCGTCACATACTCCGCCACTTAAGCCACAGACGCCGGTATAATTTTTTTTTTTTGAATATACCGAGAGTATGTTTAGGGATTTCCGTGTGTAATTTCTCTATTATTATTATTTATTATTAGTAGTACACGTTTTTTTTTTTTTTTTTTTTTTTTTTTTTAATGATCTAGTTCTCATTTAAATGTTCGCCTTCGTGAAATTCCCTTTATCTCACTTCTTACAATACTAACTTATAATACTAATTTCCCTAATTACAGTAACTCACAATATCGTGGCCCGACTGACATCAGCTTACTCTAACTCTACACGTTAGCTTTCAGCATTCATAAATGAACTCTTGGCACCTTTTTGCCTCATCATTATCCTTTTCAGCCGGCGCCGTTGTGACTAGTTACTTTACATGTATATAATTCTATCTTGATTATATACCATAGACTTACTTCTAAAATAATCTAAAGAAGATCCCATACTCCACTCTAGATTATAGTTACTTGAGAGAAGCGGAATCTCACGATGGTAATTCTTATTATCTCTTTAACCATAACTAGACAACTTTGCGGAAGGGGAGAGACTTTACACAATTCATTGTATTTCACGCGCGGTGGTATTCATTGTTTAGGGAGGCAACGGTTTATCACAATAGGGAGAGTGTGTGGCTGCTTACTACAATTTCTTAACACGCTTTATTGTTCTCTTACTGGCCACAACTGGTTGTTGACTATTCAACTATACTTTTATTATTATTTACCTTTCTCTTATTTACTGCTACACGTTACACAAATTTAGTTTAACTTAAGATTTATTCAGCCTTTATTATTCACTTACTATTACTTTGGGGGGTTTAAAAAAAACTTACCTAGAATTATTTCCAATCGACTTACCATAATTATTTAGCACACTTTATTTATTATTATTAATTTATTTGGCTCAGTTTACAAGTTTACTGTTTTTGGACCTGGGGTTTAATACTTTATCTAACAAGGGAGGGTTAACTAAGTCATTTATTCATTTGAACTTTAAGTCAT
The DNA here is from genome assembly GCA_034769895.1 of Magicicada septendecula. NCBI lineage: Eukaryota > Metazoa > Arthropoda > Insecta > Hemiptera > Cicadidae > Magicicada > Magicicada septendecula. The sequence goes on from CM068370.1 coordinate 8,446,729, forward strand.
AATATTATTTGCTCTACTATCCTATACACAATTATCGCCTACACACTTTAGTACATGGTAGACATTTATTAACAGTTATTATTAAACATTTGCATTAGTTACGATACAACGCTATCTCTTTTTTTTACACACAAATATAAAAATATAAAACAATCGTATTCTTACTCCTTTTTCTTTTTTTTTTACAAATAAACACATAAAATGTTATGACAACCTTTATCGTTTTACTTTGAGAGAGAGAGAGAAATTTCACACATGCATGAATATGTGTACGACAAAAGATTCCCCCTTCGGTTACTAACACATGAACAGACACGCTTCTTATAACAATAGACCACACAAGGAGGGTGACTTATTTTCAACTCAACTAAACAATGACAATCTTAAACAAACGGCAGCAGGAAACTACCCGTCCGAGATTGTCGAGAATGTGGCACGTTTATGAATGGGACTTTTAACAAGTACCGACATGGTTTGTTAACATTGGAATATATGCTAATATAACGTTACACATATTATATTTACTAATAAAGTTATTTATACTATATTACTATAATATTAATTATTATTTTTATCTTATTTCAAACTCTGACACATATTGAAATACATGAGTGTATAGATCAACAGCTTTTGTGCGTGGGATATCGGAACGCAATTACTTCTTTCTTTTCTCTTACGCAAAATTAGCAAACTAGCAAAATAGCGAAACAACAGCAGAGTGGCGCAAATTATAACCTCCTCTCTTGAGTTATAACCTAGGGAACCAGTAATAATTGGAAGTGCCAATTATACCGGCTGCCTTCGTTGTGAAGCACTGAAAATAATCACAACAAATAAACAATTTATATAGCAGGATATTAGGAAGGGAAGACTGTTGATTTATGCACTCATTTTACTTGGTACTTAGATGACATCTCTTTATTACATTTGGTGATTATGTTCTCTATTGAAAGTTCTCAAACAATATAGTTTACTATATGATTTAATATATAAATTACTACTTTACAAAGGGGCCTCAAAACATGATGTACATCTTATTGATTAATTCCACGGATCCGGGATTAAATATATTAAATGAATTATGGTCACCTTGCCATGTACAATATTGAAACTCTAACCATTTGAAGAATGGTTTTTTACTAATCTTCTAAAACAACAAAACTTTTAGTTTAAACTTTACCTTTTTGCTATAACTAGCGTTATTAGATTTTATACTACATGTTACCTAAAATGTCAGGTTTCTAAAGTCTTTAATGTTATTACATTTAAACATAAGTTTTAAAGTCTTTAATATGATAATTTAAATTGTCTTTTTGGGTTTATAATTTTGTAACTCTTAACCATGGAAGACAAGCCTCCATGTCACCTGTGTTTTTCCTGAAGTTGCTGCAGAATTAGTTCTTCGGTCCTCCTGATGTTTCTTGAAGTTCAGTCGTTACCTTATCATACTGTGATGGTGAAGTTCTAGAAGTATGTGAAATCATTCCTGGTGTGGTACATTCATCTCCGGCGACTGTAGTTATTCTTCGTAATTCTTGTAGTTAGAATACATTGATAGAAAGTTTGTTTCACTGTTATACACTTCACATGATGATAGATTAGTTGACTATCACCTTCTAGGTTGTAATACTGTATTATTTACATAGTCCGTTATTTTATAATATAGAGAGATGTCATCGCCACACAAATTACTTATTTAAATAGTCATTGTATCAACCCTTTCACATTTTTATATATACACGTAGCGAAACAACGCTTTACGCTGCTTACGGCGTGAGCGCTCCATTACAAGTGTAAGAAAATAGTTAAGGGGAGCGTAGTAATCTCAAGACAATTACTAGGCAACATAAAAGTAGTTCCGTTTTTCTAATTTTAATTAAAGGACTACGGTTGATTAAATAATTAAATCGTGATATTCTTAGTTGCAGAAGTTATCAAAGTACGTAACAATGGTCTTAATTAATTATTTAAATAATAACAAATTTACAATAATACTTAGTTTATTTAGGGGTCAGAAAACAAGTTACTTCTGGTCAGTTCTTGTTTATACAGGATAAATTAATAAGCTTTACCCTTTCTGTACAATTCCATTCCCTTTTAATTTTATTATTAGACTTATATTAAATATTATTATTATTAAATGATTGCCATAAGTTTACAATGAATTAGTTACAAGAGAATTAGTTTACAATGTGAGATTTTATTAAGAATTTAAAATTTCTCCGCTTATATATTATCAACTTAATTAATTAACATCTTTTTATTAATGAAATCGTCACATACTCCGCCACTTAAGCCACAGACGCCGTTATAATTTTTTTTTTTTGAATATACCGAGAGTATGTTTAGGGATTTCCGTGTGTAATTTCTCTATTATTATTATTTATTATTAGTAGTACACGTTTTTTTTTTTTTTTTTTTTTTTTTTTAATGATCTAGTTCTCATTTAAATGTTCGCCTTCGTGAAATTCCCTTTATCTCACTTCTTACAATACTAACTTATAATACTAATTTCCCTAATTACAGTAACTCACAATATCGTGGCCCGACTGACATCAGCTTACTCTAACTCTACACGTTAGCTTTCAGCATTCATAAATGAACTCTTGGCACCTTTTTGCCTCATCATTATCCTTTTCAGCCGGCGCCGTTGTGACTAGTTACTTTACATGTATATAATTCTATCTTGATTATATACCATAGACTTACTTCTAAAATAATCTAAAGAAGATCCCATACTCCACTCTAGATTATAGTTACTTGAGAGAAGCGGAATCTCACGATGGTAATTCTTATTATCTCTTTAACCATAACTAGACAACTTTGCGGAAGGGGAGAGACTTTACACAATTCATTGTATTTCACGCGCGGTGGTATTCATTGTTTAGGGAGGCAACGGTTTATCACAATAGGGAGAGTGTGTGGCTGCTTACTACAATTTCTTAACACGCTTTATTGTTCTCTTACTGGCCACAACTGGTTGTTGACTATTCAACTATACTTTTATTATTATTTACCTTTCTCTTATTTACTGCTACACGTTACACAAATTTAGTTTAACTTAAGATTTATTCAGCCTTTATTATTCACTTACTATTACTTTGGGGGGTTTAAAAAAAACTTACCTAGAATTATTTCCAATCGACTTACCATAATTATTTAGCACACTTTATTTATTATTATTAATTTATTTGGCTCAGTTTACAAGTTTACTGTTTTTGGACCTGGGGTTTAATACTTTATCTAACAAGGGAGGGTTAACTAAGTCATTTATTCATTTGAACTTTAAGTCATAATATTATTTGCTCTACTATCCTATACACAATTATCGCCTACACACTTTAGTACATGGTAGACATTTATTAACAGTTATTATTAAACATTTGCATTAGTTACGATACAACGCTATCTCTTTTTTTTACACACAAATATAAAAATATAAAACAATCGTATTCTTACTCCTTTTTCTTTTTTTTTTACAAATAAACACATAAAATGTTATGACAACCTTTATCGTTTTACTTTGAGAGAGAGAGAGAAATTTCACACATGCATGAATATGTGTACGACAAAAGATTCCCCCTTCGGTTACTAACACATGAACAGACACGCTTCTTATAACAATAGACCACACAAGGAGGGTGACTTATTTTCAACTCAACTAAACAATGACAATCTTAAACAAACGGCAGCAGGAAACTACCCGTCCGAGATTGTCGAGAATGTGGCACGTTTATGAATGGGACTTTTAACAAGTACCGACATGGTTTGTTAACATTGGAATATATGCTAATATAACGTTACACATATTATATTTACTAATAAAGTTATTTATACTATATTACTATAATATTAATTATTATTTTTATCTTATTTCAAACTCTGACACATATTGAAATACATGAGTGTATAGATCAACAGCTTTTGTGCGTGGGATATCGGGACGCAATTACTTCTTTCTTTTCTCTTACGCAAAATTAGCAAACTAGCAAAATAGCGAAACAACAGCAGAGTGGCGCAAATTATAACCTCCTCTCTTGAGTTATAACCTAGGGAACCAGTAATAATTGGAAGTGCCAATTATACCGGCTGCCTTCGTTGTGAAGCACTGAAAATAATCACAACAAATAAACAATTTATATAGCAGGATATTAGGAAGGGAAGACTGTTGATTTATGCACTCATTTTACTTGGTACTTAGATGACATCTCTTTATTACATTTGGTGATTATGTTCTCTATTGAAAGTTCTCAAACAATATAGTTTACTATATGATTTAATATATAAATTACTACTTTACAAAGGGGCCTCAAAACATGATGTACATCTTATTGATTAATTCCACGGATCCGGGATTAAATATATTAAATGAATTATGGTCACCTTGCCATGTACAATATTGAAACTCTAACCATTTGAAGAATGGTTTTTTACTAATCTTCTAAAACAACAAAACTTTTAGTTTAAACTTTACCTTTTTGCTATAACTAGCGTTATTAGATTTTATACTACATGTTACCTAAAATGTCAGGTTTCTAAAGTCTTTAATGTTATTACATTTAAACATAAGTTTTAAAGTCTTTAATATGATAATTTAAATTGTCTTTTTGGGTTTATAATTTTGTAACTCTTAACCATGGAAGACAAGCCTCCATGTCACCTGTGTTTTTCCTGAAGTTGCTGCAGAATTAGTTCTTCGGTCCTCCTGATGTTTCTTGAAGTTCAGTCGTTACCTTATCATACTGTGATGGTGAAGTTCTAGAAGTATGTGAAATCATTCCTGGTGTGGTACATTCATCTCCGGCGACTGTAGTTATTCTTCGTAATTCTTGTAGTTAGAATACATTGATAGAAAGTTTGTTTCACTGTTATACACTTCACATGATGATAGATTAGTTGACTATCACCTTCTAGGTTGTAATACTGTATTATTTACATAGTCCGTTATTTTATAATATAGAGAGATGTCATCGCCACACAAATTACTTATTTAAATAGTCATTGTATCAACCCTTTCACATTTTTATATATACACGTAGCGAAACAACGCTTTACGCTGCTTACGGCGTGAGCGCTCCATTACAAGTGTAAGAAAATAGTTAAGGGGAGCGTAGTAATCTCAAGACAATTACTAGGCAACATAAAAGTAGTTCCGTTTTTCTAATTTTAATTAAAGGACTACGGTTGATTAAATAATTAAATCGTGATATTCTTAGTTGCAGAAGTTATCAAAGTACGTAACAATGGTCTTAATTAATTATTTAAATAATAACAAATTTACAATAATACTTAGTTTATTTAGGGGTCAGAAAACAAGTTACTTCTGGTCAGTTCTTGTTTATACAGGATAAATTAATAAGCTTTACCCTTTCTGTACAATTCCATTCCCTTTTAATTTTATTATTAGACTTATATTAAATATTATTATTATTAAATGATTGCCATAAGTTTACAATGAATTAGTTACAAGAGAATTAGTTTACAATGTGAGATTTTATTAAGAATTTAAAATTTCTCCGCTTATATATTATCAACTTAATTAATTAACATCTTTTTATTAATGAAATCGTCACATACTCCGCCACTTAAGCCACAGACGCCGGTATAATTTTTTTTTTTTGAATATACCGAGAGTATGTTTAGGGATTTCCGTGTGTAATTTCTCTATTATTATTATTTATTATTAGTAGTACACGTTTTTTTTTTTTTTTTTTTTTTTTTTTTAATGATCTAGTTCTCATTTAAATGTTCGCCTTCGTGAAATTCCCTTTATCTCACTTCTTACAATACTAACTTATAATAATAATTTCCCTAATTACAGTAACTCACAATATCGTGGCCCGACTGACATCAGCTTACTCTAACTCTACACGTTAGCTTTCAGCATTCATAAATGAACTCTTGGCACCTTTTTGCCTCATCATTATCCTTTTCAGCCGGCGCCGTTGTGACTAGTTACTTTACATGTATATAATTCTATCTTGATTATATACCATAGACTTACTTCTAAAATAATCTAAAGAAGATCCCATACTCCACTCTAGATTATAGTTACTTGAGAGAAGCGGAATCTCACGATGGTAATTCTTATTATCTCTTTAACCATAACTAGACAACTTTGCGGAAGGGGAGAGACTTTACACAATTCATTGTATTTCACGCGCGGTGGTATTCATTGTTTAGGGAGGCAACGGTTTATCACAATAGGGAGAGTGTGTGGCTGCTTACTACAATTTCTTAACACGCTTTATTGTTCTCTTACTGGCCACAACTGGTTGTTGACTATTCAACTATACTTTTATTATTATTTACCTTTCTCTTATTTACTGCTACACGTTACACAAATTTAGTTTAACTTAAGATTTATTCAGCCTTTATTATTCACTTACTATTACTTTGGGGGGTTTAAAAAAAACTTACCTAGAATTATTTCCAATCGACTTACCATAATTATTTAGCACACTTTATTTATTATTATTAATTTATTTGGCTCAGTTTACAAGTTTACTGTTTTTGGACCTGGGGTTTAATACTTTATCTAACAAGGGAGGGTTAACTAAGTCATTTATTCATTTGAACTTTAAGTCATAATATTATTTGCTCTACTATCCTATACACAATTATCGCCTACACACTTTAGTACATGGTAGACATTTATTAACAGTTATTATTAAACATTTGCATTAGTTACGATACAACGCTATCTCTTTTTTTTACACACAAATATAAAAATATAAAACAATCGTATTCTTACTCCTTTTTCTTTTTTTTTTACAAATAAACACATAAAATGTTATGACAACCTTTATCGTTTTACTTTGAGAGAGAGAGAGAAATTTCACACATGCATGAATATGTGTACGACAAAAGATTCCCCCTTCGGTTACTAACACATGAACAGACACGCTTCTTATAACAATAGACCACACAAGGAGGGTGACTTATTTTCAACTCAACTAAACAATGACAATCTTAAACAAACGGCAGCAGGAAACTACCCGTCCGAGATTGTCGAGAATGTGGCACGTTTATGAATGGGACTTTTAACAAGTACCGACATGGTTTGTTAACATTGGAATATATGCTAATATAACGTTACACATATTATATTTACTAATAAAGTTATTTATACTATATTACTATAATATTAATTATTATTTTTATCTTATTTCAAACTCTGACACATATTGAAATACATGAGTGTATAGATCAACAGCTTTTGTGCGTGGGATATCGGAACGCAATTACTTCTTTCTTTTCTCTTACGCAAAATTAGCAAACTAGCAAAATAGCGAAACAACAGCAGAGTGGCGCAAATTATAACCTCCTCTCTTGAGTTATAACCTAGGGAACCAGTAATAATTGGAAGTGCCAATTATACCGGCTGCCTTCGTTGTGAAGCACTGAAAATAATCACAACAAATAAACAATTTATATAGCAGGATATTAGGAAGGGAAGACTGTTGATTTATGCACTCATTTTACTTGGTACTTAGATGACATCTCTTTATTACATTTGGTGATTATGTTCTCTATTGAAAGTTCTCAAACAATATAGTTTACTATATGATTTAATATATAAATTACTACTTTACAAAGGGGCCTCAAAACATGATGTACATCTTATTGATTAATTCCACGGATCCGGGATTAAATATATTAAATGAATTATGGTCACCTTGCCATGTACAATATTGAAACTCTAACCATTTGAAGAATGGTTTTTTACTAATCTTCTAAAACAACAAAACTTTTAGTTTAAACTTTACCTTTTTGCTATAACTAGCGTTATTAGATTTTATACTACATGTTACCTAAAATGTCAGGTTTCTAAAGTCTTTAATGTTATTACATTTAAACATAAGTTTTAAAGTCTTTAATATGATAATTTAAATTGTCTTTTTGGGTTTATAATTTTGTAACTCTTAACCATGGAAGACAAGCCTCCATGTCACCTGTGTTTTTCCTGAAGTTGCTGCAGAATTAGTTCTTCGGTCCTCCTGATGTTTCTTGAAGTTCAGTCGTTACCTTATCATACTGTGATGGTGAAGTTCTAGAAGTATGTGAAATCATTCCTGGTGTGGTACATTCATCTCCGGCGACTGTAGTTATTCTTCGTAATTCTTGTAGTTAGAATACATTGATAGAAAGTTTGTTTCACTGTTATACACTTCACATGATGATAGATTAGTTGACTATCACCTTCTAGGTTGTAATACTGTATTATTTACATAGTCCGTTATTTTATAATATAGAGAGATGTCATCGCCACACAAATTACTTATTTAAATAGTCATTGTATCAACCCTTTCACATTTTTATATATACACGTAGCGAAACAACGCTTTACGCTGCTTACGGCGTGAGCGCTCCATTACAAGTGTAAGAAAATAGTTAAGGGGAGCGTAGTAATCTCAAGACAATTACTAGGCAACATAAAAGTAGTTCCGTTTTTCTAATTTTAATTAAAGGACTACGGTTGATTAAATAATTAAATCGTGATATTCTTAGTTGCAGAAGTTATCAAAGTACGTAACAATGGTCTTAATTAATTATTTAAATAATAACAAATTTACAATAATACTTAGTTTATTTAGGGGTCAGAAAACAAGTTACTTCTGGTCAGTTCTTGTTTATACAGGATAAATTAATAAGCTTTACCCTTTCTGTACAATTCCATTCCCTTTTAATTTTATTATTAGACTTATATTAAATATTATTATTATTAAATGATTGCCATAAGTTTACAATGAATTAGTTACAAGAGAATTAGTTTACAATGTGAGATTTTATTAAGAATTTAAAATTTCTCCGCTTATATATTATCAACTTAATTAATTAACATCTTTTTATTAATGAAATCGTCACATACTCCGCCACTTAAGCCACAGACGCCGGTATAATTTTTTTTTTTTGAATATACCGAGAGTATGTTTAGGGATTTCCGTGTGTAATTTCTCTATTATTATTATTTATTATTAGTAGTACACGTTTTTTTTTTTTTTTTTTTTTTTTTTTAATGATCTAGTTCTCATTTAAATGTTCGCCTTCGTGAAATTCCCTTTATCTCACTTCTTACAATACTAACTTATAATACTAATTTCCCTAATTACAGTAACTCACAATATCGTGGCCCGACTGACATCAGCTTACTCTAACTCTACACGTTAGCTTTCAGCATTCATAAATGAACTCTTGGCACCTTTTTGCCTCATCATTATCCTTTTCAGCCGGCGCCGTTGTGACTAGTTACTTTACATGTATATAATTCTATCTTGATTATATACCATAGACTTACTTCTAAAATAATCTAAAGAAGATCCCATACTCCACTCTAGATTATAGTTACTTGAGAGAAGCGGAATCTCACGATGGTAATTCTTATTATCTCTTTAACCATAACTAGACAACTTTGCGGAAGGGGAGAGACTTTACACAATTCATTGTATTTCACGCGCGGTGGTATTCATTGTTTAGGGAGGCAACGGTTTATCACAATAGGGAGAGTGTGTGGCTGCTTACTACAATTTCTTAACACGCTTTATTGTTCTCTTACTGGCCACAACTGGTTGTTGACTATTCAACTATACTTTTATTATTATTTACCTTTCTCTTATTTACTGCTACACGTTACACAAATTTAGTTTAACTTAAGATTTATTCAGCCTTTATTATTCACTTACTATTACTTTGGGGGGTTTAAAAAAAACTTACCTAGAATTATTTCCAATCGACTTACCATAATTATTTAGCACACTTTATTTATTATTATTAATTTATTTGGCTCAGTTTACAAGTTTACTGTTTTTGGACCTGGGGTTTAATACTTTATCTAACAAGGGAGGGTTAACTAAGTCATTTATTCATTTGAACTTTAAGTCATAATATTATTTGCTCTACTATCCTATACACAATTATCGCCTACACACTTTAGTACATGGTAGACATTTATTAACAGTTATTATTAAACATTTGCATTAGTTACGATACAACGCTATCTCTTTTTTTTACACACAAATATAAAAATATAAAACAATCGTATTCTTACTCCTTTTTCTTTTTTTTTTACAAATAAACACATAAAATGTTATGACAACCTTTATCGTTTTACTTTGAGAGAGAGAGAGAAATTTCACACATGCATGAATATGTGTACGACAAAAGATTCCCCCTTCGGTTACTAACACATGAACAGACACGCTTCTTATAACAATAGACCACACAAGGAGGGTGACTTATTTTCAACTCAACTAAACAATGACAATCTTAAACAAACGGCAGCAGGAAACTACCCGTCCGAGATTGTCGAGAATGTGGCACGTTTATGAATGGGACTTTTAACAAGTACCGACATGGTTTGTTAACATTGGAATATATGCTAATATAACGTTACACATATTATATTTACTAATAAAGTTATTTATACTATATTACTATAATATTAATTATTATTTTTATCTTATTTCAAACTCTGACACATATTGAAATACATGAGTGTATAGATCAACAGCTTTTGTGCGTGGGATATCGGGACGCAATTACTTCTTTCTTTTCTCTTACGCAAAATTAGCAAACTAGCAAAATAGCGAAACAACAGCAGAGTGGCGCAAATTATAACCTCCTCTCTTGAGTTATAACCTAGGGAACCAGTAATAATTGGAAGTGCCAATTATACCGGCTGCCTTCGTTGTGAAGCACTGAAAATAATCACAACAAATAAACAATTTATATAGCAGGATATTAGGAAGGGAAGACTGTTGATTTATGCACTCATTTTACTTGGTACTTAGATGACATCTCTTTATTACATTTGGTGATTATGTTCTCTATTGAAAGTTCTCAAACAATATAGTTTACTATATGATTTAATATATAAATTACTACTTTACAAAGGGGCCTCAAAACATGATGTACATCTTATTGATTAATTCCACGGATCCGGGATTAAATATATTAAATGAATTATGGTCACCTTGCCATGTACAATATTGAAACTCTAACCATTTGAAGAATGGTTTTTTACTAATCTTCTAAAACAACAAAACTTTTAGTTTAAACTTTACCTTTTTGCTATAACTAGCGTTATTAGATTTTATACTACATGTTACCTAAAATGTCAGGTTTCTAAAGTCTTTAATGTTATTACATTTAAACATAAGTTTTAAAGTCTTTAATATGATAATTTAAATTGTCTTTTTGGGTTTATAATTTTGTAACTCTTAACCATGGAAGACAAGCCTCCATGTCACCTGTGTTTTTCCTGAAGTTGCTGCAGAATTAGTTCTTCGGTCCTCCTGATGTTTCTTGAAGTTCAGTCGTTACCTTATCATACTGTGATGGTGAAGTTCTAGAAGTATGTGAAATCATTCCTGGTGTGGTACATTCATCTCCGGCGACTGTAGTTATTCTTCGTAATTCTTGTAGTTAGAATACATTGATAGAAAGTTTGTTTCACTGTTATACACTTCACATGATGATAGATTAGTTGACTATCACCTTCTAGGTTGTAATACTGTATTATTTACATAGTCCGTTATTTTATAATATAGAGAGATGTCATCGCCACACAAATTACTTATTTAAATAGTCATTGTATCAACCCTTTCACATTTTTATATATACACGTAGCGAAACAACGCTTTACGCTGCTTACGGCGTGAGCGCTCCATTACAAGTGTAAGAAAATAGTTAAGGGGAGCGTAGTAATCTCAAGACAATTACTAGGCAACATAAAAGTAGTTCCGTTTTTCTAATTTTAATTAAAGGACTACGGTTGATTAAATAATTAAATCGTGATATTCTTAGTTGCAGAAGTTATCAAAGTACGTAACAATGGTCTTAATTAATTATTTAAATAATAACAAATTTACAATAATACTTAGTTTATTTAGGGGTCAGAAAACAAGTTACTTCTGGTCAGTTCTTGTTTATACAGGATAAATTAATAAGCTTTACCCTTTCTGTACAATTCCATTCCCTTTTAATTTTATTATTAGACTTATATTAAATATTATTATTATTAAATGATTGCCATAAGTTTACAATGAATTAGTTACAAGAGAATTAGTTTACAATGTGAGATTTTATTAAGAATTTAAAATTTCTCCGCTTATATATTATCAACTTAATTAATTAACATCTTTTTATTAATGAAATCGTCACATACTCCGCCACTTAAGCCACAGACGCCGGTATAATTTTTTTTTTTTTAATATACCGAGAGTATGTTTAGGGATTTCCGTGTGTAATTTCTCTATTATTATTATTTATTATTAGTAGTACACGTTTTTTTTTTTTTTTTTTTTTTTTTTTAATGATCTAGTTCTCATTTAAATGTTCGCCTTCGTGAAATTCCCTTTATCTCACTTCTTACAATACTAACTTATAATACTAATTTCCCTAATTACAGTAACTCACAATATCGTGGCCCGACTGACATCAGCTTACTCTAACTCTACACGTTAGCTTTCAGCATTCATAAATGAACTCTTGGCACCTTTTTGCCTCATCATTATCCTTTTCAGCCGGCGCCGTTGTGACTAGTTACTTTACATGTATATAATTCTATCTTGATTATATACCATAGACTTACTTCTAAAATAATCTAAAGAAGATCCCATACTCCACTCTAGATTATAGTTACTTGAGAGAAGCGGAATCTCACGATGGTAATTCTTATTATCTCTTTAACCATAACTAGACAACTTTGCGGAAGGGGAGAGACTTTACACAATTCATTGTATTTCACGCGCGGTGGTATTCATTGTTTAGGGAGGCAACGGTTTATCACAATAGGGAGAGTGTGTGGCTGCTTACTACAATTTCTTAACACGCTTTATTGTTCTCTTACTGGCCACAACTGGTTGTTGACTATTCAACTATACTTTTATTATTATTTACCTTTCTCTTATTTACTGCTACACGTTACACAAATTTAGTTTAACTTAAGATTTATTCAGCCTTTATTATTCACTTACTATTACTTTGGGGGGTTTAAAAAAAACTTACCTAGAATTATTTCCAATCGACTTACCATAATTATTTAGCACACTTTATTTATTATTATTAATTTATTTGGCTCAGTTTACAAGTTTACTGTTTTTGGACCTGGGGTTTAATACTTTATCTAACAAGGGAGGGTTAACTAAGTCATTTATTCATTTGAACTTTAAGTCATAATATTATTTGCTCTACTATCCTATACACAATTATCGCCTACACACTTTAGTACATGGTAGACATTTATTAACAGTTATTATTAAACATTTGCATTAGTTACGATACAACGCTATCTCTTTTTTTTACACACAAATATAAAAATATAAAACAATCGTATTCTTACTCCTTTTTCTTTTTTTTTTACAAATAAACACATAAAATGTTATGACAACCTTTATCGTTTTACTTTGAGAGAGAGAGAGAAATTTCACACATGCATGAATATGTGTACGACAAAAGATTCCCCCTTCGGTTACTAACACATGAACAGACACGCTTCTTATAACAATAGACCACACAAGGAGGGTGACTTATTTTCAACTCAACTAAACAATGACAATCTTAAACAAACGGCAGCAGGAAACTACCCGTCCGAGATTGTCGAGAATGTGGCACGTTTATGAATGGGACTTTTAACAAGTACCGACATGGTTTGTTAACATTGGAATATATGCTAATATAACGTTACACATATTATATTTACTAATAAAGTTATTTATACTATATTACTATAATATTAATTATTATTTTTATCTTATTTCAAACTCTGACACATATTGAAATACATGAGTGTATAGATCAACAGCTTTTGTGCGTGGGATATCGGGACGCAATTACTTCTTTCTTTTCTCTTACGCAAAATTAGCAAACTAGCAAAATAGCGAAACAACAGCAGAGTGGCGCAAATTATAACCTCCTCTCTTGAGTTATAACCTAGGGAACCAGTAATAATTGGAAGTGCCAATTATACCGGCTGCCTTCGTTGTGAAGCACTGAAAATAATCACAACAAATAAACAATTTATATAGCAGGATATTAGGAAGGGAAGACTGTTGATTTATGCACTCATTTTACTTGGTACTTAGATGACATCTCTTTATTACATTTGGTGATTATGTTCTCTATTGAAAGTTCTCAAACAATATAGTTTACTATATGATTTAATATATAAATTACTACTTTACAAAGGGGCCTCAAAACATGATGTACATCTTATTGATTAATTCCACGGATCCGGGATTAAATATATTAAATGAATTATGGTCACCTTGCCATGTACAATATTGAAACTCTAACCATTGAAGAATGGTTTTTTACTAATCTTCTAAAACAACAAAACTTTTAGTTTAAACTTTACCTTTTTGCTATAACTAGCGTTATTAGATTTTATACTACATGTTACCTAAAATGTCAGGTTTCTAAAGTCTTTAATGTTATTACATTTAAACATAAGTTTTAAAGTCTTTAATATGATAATTTAAATTGTCTTTTTGGGTTTATAATTTTGTAACTCTTAACCATGGAAGACAAGCCTCCATGTCACCTGTATTTTTCCTGAAGTTGCTGCAGAATTAGTTCTTCGGTCCTCCTGATGTTTCTTGAAGTTCAGTCGTTACCTTATCATACTGTGATGGTGAAGTTCTAGAAGTATGTGAAATCATTCCTGGTGTGGTACATTCATCTCCGGCGACTGTAGTTATTCTTCGTAATTCTTGTAGTTAGAATACATTGATAGAAAGTTTGTTTCACTGTTATACACTTCACATGATGATAGATTAGTTGACTATCACCTTCTAGGTTGTAATACTGTATTATTTACATAGTCCGTTATTTTATAATATAGAGAGATGTCATCGCCACACAAATTACTTATTTAAATAGTCATTGTATCAACCCTTTCACATTTTTATATATACACGTAGCGAAACAACGCTTTACGCTGCTTACGGCGTGAGCGCTCCATTACAAGTGTAAGAAAATAGTTAAGGGGAGCGTAGTAATCTCAAGACAATTACTAGGCAACATAAAAGTAGTTCCGTTTTTCTAATTTTAATTAAAGGACTACGGTTGATTAAATAATTAAATCGTGATATTCTTAGTTGCAGAAGTTATCAAAGTACGTAACAATGGTCTTAATTAATTATTTAAATAATAACAAATTTACAATAATACTTAGTTTATTTAGGGGTCAGAAAACAAGTTACTTCTGGTCAGTTCTTGTTTATACAGGATAAATTAATAAGCTTTACCCTTTCTGTACAATTCCATT